>LIAE01010152.1:23632-73402 GCA_002287525.1 Diploscapter pachys
AGAGAACTTAAGAAAATACAATCAGTTTAAACTCAGCGAGCAAATTGCCGGGCGGTATTAGCCGGTATCTGCCAGTTTTTGCTTTGTCTTGCCGGACGGTAAATCTCTCCATACCGCCCTATAAAACAGCGTATATCGATCGATATGGACCAATACCGCCCGGTAGTTTTTCTCTGAGAATGAAATCTAAAATCATTTCACATCAAAAATAAATTAAATCACTTCAGTTAAATGAATGTCGAATGCTGTTTCAAACTTAGATTTGAAATTTAAAACTAACCTGTTTAGCGATATCCTCAGTTTCTTTGGGAGTTTCAGCATTTTGTGGTTGGATATGCGAATGTTCCTCCTCTCTTCTCTGATCCATTCCTACATTCAGATCTTCTAACTGCTCGATTATCGCAGCCTGTTCGTCATCTAGGTCTTCTCCTGCTTCCTGCATCTTCTCCAGTCTTTCTCGCATCGCGGTTAGATTTCTGAAGATCAGCTTTATCAGTCTATCAGATTTATCAGTTCTTTGATTCATCAATCCTTATCCGAGTATAAAAAATCCTCCCCATTCATTTATGCTTGTCTAATAGCATTAATCTCTTCCCTAATAAGGTGAATTTACGTCAAACTACGCGCGCGCTGCGCATAATATTGCAATTTTACGATGATGACGCTATAGCGTTTCTAATATGAATCTAAGTTTCACTCGAATGGCCTAAAATAGCTATTATTAAGATGCAATCATAACAGCAATTAAGCCCCCAAATGCTTACTCTAGATCAGGGAAACAATCCTGATGAGCCCATTTAGTAATTATATTGCACAGACGGTTATTTGGATAATTACGTAATTAAGAATGCTATTAATATGAAATAAACTGACTCCAAGTTTCGTTTTGCGTTGATTAAAGTATATTCGAGGTCGAGTGGTGGGACGTGGAGATCCAAAGACTCTTCCGCATCATCCGGAGGGGGTACGGTAGGCAAGGGAGGCGGAACGTCTTCTGAATTCTCTATTTTTTTTAAATATAAAAATAGAAATACCCCTACCGCCATTTTTAGAAGGATCCTGGGGCTTCTCGTTGGTCTCCTTGTCATTTTCCTGAATTTCCTTCCCAAACTTGGGAACTTCTCTCTCAATTCTAGCCTGTTCTTCTTGTAATGCTGCGTTTGCAGCGGCAAGAACTTCCTAAAATTAAAATGATTTCTTTTTTATTTTAATTAAACTCGAATGTCAATGAATCTTTACAGTATAAAATTATTTCTAAATCCAATACCTGAGATTTATCTCCTTCTTCAAGTATCTTTCGGATTTCTTGAATCCTCTTCTTTCTCTCCTCCATCGCAGCTAACTTCTCACGAATTACCCGGTTCACTTCAGTTTGTCTAAAATTAAATAACTTAAGATCTAAATGCAGAACTCAGATATATGAAATCCCTCTAATCCGATCGATAAAGCTCAGGGATAAAGCAAGGAGGGATATTACAAAGCCCCTAAGCCCCTACCTCTCTCTTTCGATCCGAACATTCTCACGTATTTGCTGTCGCTTTTTCTCTTTGCTTTCTTCATCCAAACTCGGATTTTCCTCGGATTTGTCATCCTTCGAATTTTCCAACGGAGGAATTCTGTCCGTATCAGAGATCAATTTCTCAGCCGCATTGAGCGCGGCAATTCTCTGAAATTCAATTAGCATAAATTATAGTAATTTTAGGCGATTTATATCAACCACATAATGATTTTTTCGAAAAAAAAATCAATTTTCATAAATCTTGAACTTAGATTTTAATTTCCTAAATCGTACGCTTTTCTCATCCTCAGGAGTCAATTGTATTCCAATTCTCAGAGCTTCCTTTCTCAGATCTTCCAATTGACGCTGTTTCTTTTTCGTCATCTCCTTTTCATGAGCCACTAAATTTTTGATCTTCAACTTTAATCGAAATTTCGAAATTACATTTATCAATCCTCTCATTCAATTCCTCTCTGGTTTTCTTGGCCTTGGTTTCCAAATCTGAGGCCTTTTGCTTTCGAATTTCCATCATAGTGGCTTTCTAAATTTAAATTTAAAAAAGTAAAAATGAGTTTAAATCACCTTTTTCTTGTGAAGTTGCAGTTTCTCTACTAGTTTTTCATTCAGCGTGCTCGCAGCTACTGCCTAAATAATAAATCATAAATTTAAAATCACACTAATTAATTAAATTACCTGTTCCGCGACATTTTTGAACTCCAACAGTGTAGCTTTTAGCTCTTCGATATCTGAAATGAAAAGTGATAATTAAATTAAATTAGCGACAAGAATGATAATATAGTAATTTTAGCGGTATAGTCGATGAACGATCGCTCGTAATAAAGCAGAAAGGACGCGTTTCTTTCTTTCCTTCTTTTGAGACTCGAAATGCGCGCATAGATGATAATAGTTCATTTGGCGATTTTCTTTATCTTTTTCACTCCTTCATCAAGTCAACGAAATTTTCGCTATAAGAGCTTTCCAATTATTGCCTTCTATCGATATTGATAAAAATTAATTGACTAATTATCGCTAATTAGCACAAAAAGGGGAAAAAGAAACGCATCCCTTTTACTTTATTCCAAGTTATTATCGTTCGTCGACAATAACATGAGAATTATATGTAATCACTGATAAAAATACCCCTATCAAGCTCAGCTTGTTGGGCCTGTTGATCGGGAGATGCATTCAGGAGGAACTCCTTTTCTTCGTGGTCTTCAGCTTCACGTTTCTTGAATTCCTCAAGCTTAACTCGATCCTGCTCGATACTTTTCTCGATGTCTTCAGCGATATCCTTCGTCGCTTGTTCGTGGATTACCTAATTTATTATTTAATTTTTTTTTTTTTTTTTTTTTATAAATTTGGAAACTTTATCTTTCTTTATAAATACTACATTCGAGATAGAAAAGAGGGTAAAATTAATGAATTTTTCAAGAACCATTTGTTTGAATTTAAATTAAAACATACTACAATGCTCTTCATGATATCGATGTATTGATTTTCCTGCTGAGATAGAGTGTCGAATCCATCTAACAATTGCTTGATCAAATCTCGGTTTTCCTGAATTTTAATTAAACTACAATAAGAGATTTTAATTTAAGTACCGGCGTATCCTCCTCACTCAAGCCCTTAATAACTTTGACGATTTCCACCTTCCTCTCTCGTATATCATCGATGTTCTTCTTAATCGCCTTACGACGAGTTATCTTAAATTTCAAAATATATAATAAGACCTTAAATTAAGCGAAATACAAGATTATCGTCGCCTGGATAATTCTGAGGCAGGTTTTTCACTGGACCTTCTGCCATTCTGAAAATATATGATAAGTAAAAGAGAATCTTATAAATCAATAGAGTAACATAAAAGAGGTTCACCAGATTAGGCAAATTGTATAGAAACCATGCATGCATCAATCGATAAAATGAAAGGTAAAGGAGACAGAGAAAATGTCAATGCGAGGGAATGTTTGCAGAGGCAAAGAGTGACTCATGAAATAGAAGGCACGCCCTTGCATGATTTGTCCAGTTTAGAAGATCCGTCTTAAGTAGAAAACCCCCTAAAATAGCTAATTGCTCAAAATTTAGAAATGAAATTAGTACAGCCGGAAGGTGTATAATTCGAATGCCTCGGGAACTAAAAATGTTCCTATCAACTATTGGCACTTATCAGTGAAGGTTGGAAATGTCAAGCTATAAAATGACAAAGGAAGGAGAAGAATGAAGAAAATTCCCGATACAAATGCGATGCACAAATAGACACACCGACAAAATTCATGCCTCTGCAAAACTAGACATTTCAAAGCCTTTATCATTTAGGTACACGTATATTTGAAGTTATGAGTAATGATAACCTAGCAATAAAATCATTTAGATATGAAGCTTAAAAATATGTCGCATAAACTGATGGTTTTCTTGACGGAGGCTCCTCGGAACGGGTTCTTTTTCGGGCTCTTGGATACCCTCGCAAAATATTCGGCCTGGTCTTCATCGTTTCTTGTCGCTTCTAAGAACTACAGTAATCTGAGAATCCCAAAATTAGAATAAACCTTTTTCTTCTCCTTCTTCTCTCGTTTCTTCCTTATGATGAATTCCGATAGGGCTGTGAATAGCGATAGGCACATACCAGCTAGAAGAAAATAGAAAATCCCAGCGACTTTCGACAGGTTTAGTGAGGGACTTTGGCTTGAATCCTGAATTTCTTACTTAATCGAAACGTGAATGTGCCTAAATTTCTACCGTCGTAATCCCATGTTCACACTGGGTCCTGTCCATCCACCATTTAGATTCTAGCTTTTTCAATTCGCCCTTTTCTGACAAGTACAAAATTGCTAAGTTTATAGAGGCTCTGAGGGGATTTCCAAATTTGGTGGCGATTCCGTATCCGAGAGTATTCAAATTCTGCCCGACTTTCATTGTGTCACATGGCTTTCTTCCCGATTCGTAATTATTTGTCGTTTCTTCAAGCAAAAACGCGTATCTTCCCTGATAAAAGATCATATATATATATTTTTATTTTTTTTTATTTATAAGAATAAAATACCTTGCTTTTCCGCACTTTCTCGATACCCTCTGCATACGTATCGACAAAAATCGTTCCGGTACTAAAATTATACTTTTTTGATAAAAAACAAATCATTTTTTCCTACGAATTATCAGTTCTCCTTTCACTAAGCTGTCGATTATGGGTGTTCACCATGAAATTCCACATTTTCTTATACAATGGCACAGTAGAATCCTGAAAATCTTCAAATTTTTCAACAACAACAAAAAAATAACTAACCTCAAAAAATGCCGCGCTAGAGCCTCCCTTCACTACACCATATAGGATTTTATCCTGGTTCGCCAAATCTTCAACTGATTCAACAGGAGGTGTCATTCTTTCTAAAATTAACTTTTTATTTAAAAATTTAGGCGTGAAATTACCTAAAGTCAAAAAAGCAGCTAAATTAGCGGTATATGACGAGACAATAATCAAAGTGAAGAACCACCAGCATGCTGAAGCTATACGGCCGGATAGAGCCCTAAATTTAAATAATTGAATTCCTAAAATAGCCAATTTCCGAATACCTAGGTAAAATATCCGTGCCCTGTTGCATAAAAGCTGCCAATCTTTAAATTTTCTGTATAATTTTTTTGTAAAAATTCAAATTTTCATACGTAAACCATAGCGAATTGTACAGAGAGAACTCGTTTGTAACTCGGAACTCGCCTCGGGAAAATTCCAATCTTTTTTCATAGTAAGAAAGACTTGAGACGACGAAAATCGTGAAAGAAATCTAAAAAAATGATAAGAATCGACTTTTTTCTTTGACTATAAATACTTACACAGACGTAAGAAAGAATGGTGTACATCCAAATATTGGTTTCCAAAGGTTCAAGGAAGGAGAAAATATTGAATTCCTGTTTTTCGGGCTTTTTGATCATTATCGAAATCCCTGTTGTCATGAATGGCTTGGAGAAGTCCACCGCTCTCTCCCTTTCCTGGGTTATGCTCAGAGGAGCCACAGCTACGTCCGCTGTCTAATTTAACGAAATCCTTTTTCATCTCAAAGTTAAAAATAGATATGAAAAAAATTTGGCGTGAACAAACTGTAGAATTAAATTCTACATCATTTAAGCCGAAAATTAAATAACGGGAAACCTAAATTCGAGTTTGTTCACGCCAAAATATGATATTGAAAGCCAGGCTCGAGGACTAGGAGAAACAAAACTCTCACCTCATTCAGCAAATACCCAATCATCCCGTCCCAACTTCCATCGGGTTGCCTCGCGCCGTAGCGATTTTCGAATGACACGAAAATGTCGTACTCGAATCCAGTGATATTCTTCGCCAATTTCTCTAACAAATCGACGCAGTAGCCCTCGAATCTTGCGTTTCCAGTTAATTCTGGCTCTCCCGGAGCTACTTTCTTCAGCATCACGAAGGGTTTTACCTAAAAAGATATATATTTCTTTCAGGTTTTTTAAAGCTGCTTACCAAAACTGTGACAATATTGAATCTGAGCTTCCAAGGCTTTTCAGGGAGAATTCCTTTCTTTGTAGAGGTCTTGTTCGGCTTTTTCTCGTGGAAAATTCGATTTTTCCCGAATAAAAATCCCTCTCCCTCGGCCCATTGAAACCTCTACAAAATGTCTAATTTATTAAGAAAAAAACATTTATTTTTTACTTCCTGAATGCTATTCAACGAATTGAGTCCTGGTTTAATTTCGATGACAGTAGCCGAGAAATTCATCCTCATTCCGGTTCGTTTGTCAAATTGGATTCTTCCAGTTAAAGAACCTGATTCCTCATCCAAAACTATCTATAGAAAAAAGTTGATTTTCATGAACTGTATCTTTATAAAAGCAATTAATAAGTATTAAACAAAAGTATAAGTGCTAATTTCCTTTAATTTTTTCTTAGTACCCTTATTACTCTTTTAAACTACCTGTCTCATAGCGTCGGCAATTTTGTCTCCATGCTCGAAAGGTTCAAAAGGCCTGAATCCATTAGAATCTTCGTAAGGCCTACAATAAACTCCGGGCTTTCCTTTGTTGAATAATTGATGTCGAGTGAAGCTCCTAGAGTTTAGCAAATTAAAATTCATGCTGATTTTTCAAACTTTTCAAAAATATCCCTTCCATGTAGAGCGGTAGTCTTTTCTAACGCTGCCGCGGCTACTAATAAGGCATCGTGCGCAAAGGCGGCGCTAGCCTCAAATTCATGTTTAAATTAACACACATCTCTAAATGTTTAAGTTTACAGGAAAATGCTCGTTAGCGGGAAAGCGTTCACGATATAAGTCCAGAAAAGCAGCACGGTTTCGTCTAAAAACTAGTCTTTTTCTTTCGAAATTATCAAAATTCCCTACTCAAAATGTCGATTCCCCCTGTCGAAAAGTTGAAATCCAGTGATATTAATCAGGGAAAAGTGGAATGCGTGAAGGTCAGAGTCATCCATCTCCTAGAAATTAGCATATTTTAAAATAGCCTTAGAACTTACAAAATTCGCGAAAACATAGTGATATTCCTTCTTAACCAGGACACTCTCTTCTAACGCTCGTAAGAATAGCCTCATTCGATAACCGCTTTCTAAGTCCACCACGATGTGAACTGGGCTTAAAACTTAGAAAATTTCATTTAAAGCTAGAACAATGAACCTCATTCCCTCATTTTCTTCTTCGGAATTGTTGCTTTTGATCTTATGCTGGAGAGCTACTCTCCGGTGAAAACTATTCAGAAAATCTCGGAAAAATTCCTCATCTGAGGGAGCCTAAAATTAAAATTGGAAAAGAAAGGCTTAAAATTTCCTACCTTATAACTGTCCACAAATAACTCGTAATTCGGGTGTTTCTTGTACAGATATTCGAACATCCCATGTAGGGTCCTTTCAGCTAAATAAAAATTCACACTTTTCTAAATAAACTATTTCCTTACAATTCGCTCCATCATGAATGTAGACGATGCGATTCCATCCCTTGTATTTGATATAGTCAATAATCAACTGGTCCACTGGAGGTCTGACTGAAAATGTCATAGGGGACTTTGAGGCTGCTCCAAGTCGGACGTGCGATAGCTCCCAATCGATTAATGGTATCTGGATACCATTTTTGATAACTATGCCGAATAAATAACCATTTTACCTTCATGGTATCAGCAATCGATTGGTAGACGGCAAAATTATGTATGTGGGTGCCAGCCAGCATAATCATGAAGCCCAACTTCATTTCATCACAAATGATTCGATTCAAATTCCAAGTTTGGGTCTCTTTGTCCATTTGGGGCAATTCTCGGGTGCCAAGTAAAACGTCGAAGTCGACGTCGTTTCGCGAATTGAAGGTAAATTCAGCCAGTCTGAGCATCTAAAAATCGAAATTTTAGAGATCATATAAAATGACCGATCAATTGAAACAAAATAGATGGAATGGAGTATTCATTCGCAAAATTTATCAGTATTTTTCGCCGCATACTTTTAGAAATTTCGTTGAATAACGAATTAATTTGACGACACTTGAAAATACTCAGTGCACATTTTGTATATTCGAACTCGTGCGTCATTTATTTTGTCTCATACAATCGGTCTTTGACAATGCAAATTTTCGTGACGAGACCTCCAAAGTTGAAGAAGCAGTAGCGTTGTCAACTTCCGACACATCGATAAAGGCTCCTGAAAACAACGCTTTTCTCACCCTTTTATGGACATCATTTTTATGCAAATTTGCAGCACATAAATCAATTTCCCCTCCACCTTCTCAAAACTTATTTTTTACTATCATAAATTTTCTCTTGCCACCTTTACACTAAAATTCGAATATTCGCGACTTACGTAAAGGCACTTTCTTTGCAGCTTCAACCAATAAAGTTACATAGAAAAATAATAGGATAACAGTGTTTTTCATTATTTTAATTGTAGACAACATTGGAATAAATAAAGAAAAATATTGCATCAACATTGAAGAGCCATAGCATAGTTTGTTGATATATGTTTGAAAGACCTAAAAAATAAAAGATGAAAGTAGGTGAGGTGGACCTGCCAAAAGCAATTTGAGAATTGCATAGAGGGAAGAGCTTAGGAGAGAGAAAATAGGGTGGAGGGAAAAGGCTTCCGAAGATGTGCTGAACATGCACAACGAGCATGAAGGATTACAATTACTTCTTCTTAGGTAGGAAAAGGAAGAACCTATTTTCCCGTTGACCAACACCAAAATGAAATGTAATGGAAAGAGGACACTCTTGGGAATGAAAGTCTATGAGCGAATTCGAAGATCCGTATTGTTAAAATAAAACATATTTTATATTTGAAGTGCATAAATCAAAATTGTATGCAAAATATGAACGGAAAGATGCAAACTAATAAAGCGACATGCATTGTGTATGAGCTACGAGATACCATAAAACCTCTAATAGAATTTCGGGGGTTTCTAATTTCAATACCCCTCAGGAAGAGGGTCAATAGAGGGGGGCTTCAAATGGGAGGGGCCCCAATTAGAGGTTTCACGTTAATTTCTGTTGAACAGATCATTTGATACCAAGAATTATCTATCTTTCTATTTTGCAGAAAAGTGTTGTATGCTAATTTCGCTCTGAAAATCAAACTCTCTTTCTTTCATTCAGTCTATCCGCTAGGCGATTTGAGTCAGCTGTCGACAGGGACAGAGCTCTAGGGCTTTGTCTCGAAGGTAACATCTCAAATCTCTTCATCCCTCTTTATCTCCATTGATTCCTTTGCAAATCCACCCATCAATCCTATCTTTTCTGTCAATGTCCCACTGACCATCGGCCACTCTACACACTACCTTATCATCAGCTGATAATATCGATTCGATCACTAATAAGATAATTTACTGATAAGCGCTGAAAATTGCTTTTATTTACCGATAACTCTAATAATGACCACGACTACGAGACTATCCCTGAATCCCAACGACGCTGATGACTCTGATTCATCCGACGATAGCGCTTCATCTCCAGTTCGACGACTCCCGAAACGGTCCGCTACCGTATCCCCTAGCGAGAGACATCATTCGTTCAGAACGAAACATCCTCCACGGTAAATCTAGCTATGGTTACCTTGAAGATCGACTTATTTGGAATGTTCGCAACTTTGCGAGAAATCATCTGAGTTTCTGAGATGATGTAAAAATTCTTTCTTTTCCATATAATCTCTCAAGTTTAGAAGTTACAAATTTGTGCATTTATTTTAAATTCCGTTACAGTATCTGAGACTAAATATTTAGACGGAGGTCCGACTTCAATTTGGACGACAACATCGAGAGGGAGAGGAGAAGGGAAAGAAGGCGGTCGATGGTCAGAGCTTCGAGGGAGAGAAGTGAGAGCAGACGGCGTCAAAGGCTCAGGAAAACAAACTCCGAGCCGAATGTTGATGATTCTACTCAGGTTTTATTCATTTATTACAGGAAAAAAGTTGATCTTCACCAATTTAGATTGACCTGGAAACTTTGCAAACTCTCATGCAACAACTACCGAAATTCGCCGCCGTTGCTCAGGTTTTATCTTCTAAACATATGCAAATCCGGAGATTTTGTAACATGGAAAATAGTACAGGCTAGATTAAAGTGAGGGGGGATGTTAGTGATTGTTATCCAATATTTCATATGATGCTACGACTTTTTCAGCTAGTCTAAAGGTTTTAAGATAGCAAATTTAGATGGAATATGATTCTGGCGGCGAAGATATGATAACAACTGAAATTGAGGAATTGAAGGATGCCGCTAAATCGATTCAATCCTTACAAAGGGTTTTCAAACTGCCTTCGCAGTCAACTGATCGGGGAGGTTTTAAAAAAAACATTTGATCTTTTCAAAGAAAGATTTGTAGTGTTTTCCGACGCCGACGATCTCTCTTTGGTAACGGAATCCCGAAGTACGGATGGAGGCAGAGTCAGTGGAATTTGCACGAAATTGAGTGGGAATCATCCCCGAGGCGTTATGCAGTTTATTCCTTCCATTCGGTAAATTTTCTATTCAGCAATTTATATAAATTGATTCTTAAGCGACGATCAAACCTTCTCCTCCACAATGAGCAGATTATCTTCTTTCTCCCGAAAATCTTCATCTGAAGTGTTTAACGGTAGAAGCGAGTTGTCGTTGCCCCCAGAAGACAGAACGACCCCGACAATGAGGTTACTGTAGACGAATCACTATCGAATTGCATCGTTGGCGTTCAGAAGACGCGGCGCCGTATACGGTGGCTCTACGACGATGTTGGATGGCTCCGACTCTTTTACAGCAGGCATGAATCGGTTTTCGAAGCTTCTGCAAAGTCTCAGATCACGGCAGAATTCCCCAGAACAACATCCCAGTATTTCTTGGTTCGAACAAATACGATTCCTGTATACTTCATCAGCTTACTATTAGCACCAATTTATCTAAATAATCAAGTTAAATCTATGTAATGTAGGGAAAGAAAAAAAATTGATAAATTATATAGGAAGTTGAGAAAAAGCTGGACCTATTTATCTATTTTGTAATTTAGGAACCCCTATTATTCGGAATCCGCAAACGAAGAGTGCAGAATGGAAGATTCACTTCTCGAAGCGGACATCTTGCTCTGGAAAAAGCGTTCCAGAGCCAGTTTGCGAAGGCACATCAGCGTCAGAAATCTGGCTGTTCGAGAACTTTATGACACAGAAAAATCCTTCGTGGAAAATCTGGAATTTCTCGTATCGGCAAGTTTTTTCTTCGAGATTTCATAAGTTCTTGAAAATTTCAGAAATACATGCGACCCCTCAGGCAACCGTTAGAATGCACTATCATAGAGACTGGATTGGTCGACAAGATCTTCTATAAGATTCCAGAAATTCTTGCGCATCATCAGGTTTTACATAGGAAGTAGAATCTTCTGAAACATGAGATTTTGCAGGTATTATTGGCAGCGTTAAATTCCCGAGTCGAAACTTGGCACAAGGATTCTCTTATGGGAGATGTTTTACTTTCTCATGTATGGGAAGTTTTCAGAATTCGTAAAGATTACGACTTTTTCAGTTCTCCAAACAGTCCATGATTGAAACCTATATTTCTTTCGTGGAGAACTTCAAAAACGCGAAATGTGCCATCGCTCAGGCCAGGAATAAGCCTTCATTCGAGAAATACTACAATGTATGAGATTTATGTCGTGAAGACCAGCTTAAAATTCGATATAAGATAATAAAACTACTAGTACTTTTGAAACTTATGAAACTTCATTCGCTTTGTATCGCATTAATTGGATTTTAAAGAAATCTTAATTTCCAGAGATGTTGCCGCGATCACTCGAATAAGCTAGATCTGGACGCTCTTCTCATATCGCCCATCCAAAGAATCCCGAGATACGAGCTTCTTGTAAAGCAACTTTTGAAGCATACACCGGCAGAGCATGCTGATCGGGAGAGATTATTATGTGTGCAACGGCACACTCATAAGCTTGCGGTAATTAATTAAATATTTAAATGCTTAATTAGCCTAATCGTGAGCTAATAGGTTGCAATTAACCAGCACAAGGATGCGAATGAACAAATGGAACAGAGGCTGAGGGAAATTGAGGCGATTGTTGATGGACTGGATGATGTAAGAATTCAAATGAAGTCTTTAATTAAGTCTTGTTAACATCATATTTAAATTTAGCTGGTAACAACAGGAAGAACTCTACTACGATACGATATGGTCACTATTAAAGGCAGAGACGAAGTCAGGAAGCAAAGATGTATGTTCATGCTGTCAGATCAGGTGGGGTTTAACTAAATTCATATTTTGAAATTATCATTTCCAGCTTGTTCTGACTAGTGTCAGAAGAAAGCAGAATAATAAATCTGGAAAATTCATCACCCCTTCGGCAGATTTTCTGGAGAGCAATCGATTTAAACTATTGATAAAGATATCGTTAGACGATGTAGAAATTGCTAGAGGTAGGAAAGCATAAATTAAGATTTAAACAACGAAGTTTCAGATACACTATCAATTCTGAAAGACACGGAAAATAGCCTGGAAGTTATTAAAGAGGACGATAAAGTCGTGAAGAAAATGATTCAACTCGTCAAACTGCTCAAGGATAATCGAGAGGTTTTTTTAATTATTAAAATTTCTAAAATTTAAACTTTAGAAACTCTCCGGAGTTCTTGAAGAAATCGACATTGAAAATGCGATGAAAATGAGGCGAATTAGTGAGCGATTGAATAACGATGCGGAATTAGCCACTGTACATTTGAGTGTGATCACCGAGTAAGGGGATTTCATATATCTTATTTTTATAAAAAGAGAATTCATATATCCGGATATGTGTGTCAAATTCAAATTTTTAAGATATGGCATAGAGACTGTCGCATTTGAATTTACGAATGCCGAAAGAAGATCACAATGGGAGGCTACATTCAAGGATACCAAAACTGCTCTGATAAATCAACAATTGACTTCTCCCGTATGTCAATTGAAATCTATCGTCGCTCATCAAACTCGACCGGGACTTCAGGTATTAGAAATTAACAAAAAAGAATATATATACCTGAAAATACCACATAGTTTAGATTTGCACCGCGGTAATTGTGCCTGGAAAACGCCAAGATAGCGCTCCGTTCGTGTGGATCTGCGCCAGTGATAAATATAGTGGACAAGTAATAATTTGTTATTTTTAATTATAAAAAATATGAAAATTAATCAAATTCAAACGATAAGTATAGAGTAAACTGTTCTAAAATATCTAAATGAAATATCTTCACTGAGATTTATCGCACTACACTTAATAATGGTCTACAAATTGATATTAGGTCGCAGTAATCTCCCTGGAAAATGTTGATCCTTCGATTGAAAGTTGTTCGGCGATTGGCAATGCTGCTGTCACCGCTACTTGTGCCGTGCCACCGCCTACGTAAGTAAAGAGCTAATGATTTATTCGATATATAAAAATTCTAGAAAAAGCAAGAAGAAGAGATCTTCGGCGCCTGAAGACTCCAGAAGAAAGGGCGGAGCCTTGACTGAATTGAACAGTAGTGGAGACACCTCAGCTTCTTCAGCAGATGAGGGCTCTGGGGGCCAAACTACCGTATGGATAGGGAACGAGGACGGAGAGTAGGAATATACTGCATTTGGAAATTAGCATAATCGATCATTTGTAGTTGTAGCTTCTTTGAAAGGAATAACACGTAGAAGAGATTCCCTATTCAATGTTATTTCGTTAGAGATGATTACTTTAAAAAATTTCCCTAAAATTAATATAAAGTTAAATTTTAGCGTCTACATTGTAAATTCGACGGATAGAATTCGTGCTAGAGGCAGGGAGAAAGTCGTCCGATTGAACGAAGTACAGCTTTTCTTAAAATGACTTTAATTTAAATTGCAATCCTAGGCTGTAACCGCTATGTGCTACTTCAATAATTCCGTGTTCTTAGCCACTGCAGGGCTAAAGGACATTAATCTATTGAGATTCAATGCTTTGCCGGGTAAATGCGAAAACTTAAGAATTTTTAGAAGCTATTAAAAGTTGTGTTATATGTTATAACTTTTCAGATAGATCCTGGGACCTGGATAATCCAGTGCCTGTATCCCATAATTGCAAGGCTCCTATATCTGCCATCATTCAGGTTTTAAAAAATTCTAATTTTTGAAAAAAGTAGATTTAATTTTATTAGGTCGGAAGGCGATTATTAGTAGCCTCGGGGAACTCAATTCATACGACATACCCCGACGAGATCCGATGGCAAGACTCTGCTGAAGTTCTGCCGTCAACAAACTCGATTTCTGTGATATGTTCTGCCGGAGCTGTCCTATTTATTTCTGGAAGACGGTGAAATTAGCACAATTCGAATTTATTCTAATTTTTCTATTTTTAGATCTCCCATAATTTATGTAATCGACGCCTTTACTTTAACGATCATAAATCATTTCAGTATCGCCGCTATAGTCAGGACTCAATTAGCTGGTCATTGTAGCTTTTAATCTCACGCAAATGTTCTAATTTTTAGGAAAAGAAGATATTCTGAGAGAGCATAAAATGGGCAGTCTTCGTGTGTCGTGCATAACATCTGCAAAATCTAATCTCTGGATCGGAACCTCAGCCGGTTTCGTCCTGTCCACTCCGGTCTATGCCGCGAAACAACAGCCTAATCCTCCTTTGACAGGTAAAACTCGATAAATTCGAGGAGTACAAGAGTTTGCAGTATGCGAAATTGGACATAGTGGACCGTGTCGAGTGCTGCTGCCAATTAGTGTTGCTTTGACGAAGAAGCAAAAGCGAATGTCTTTAACTGTGCCCCCTCAACAGGGAACTCAGGTATTTAGAAGGAATTCGGTATATCTGGATTTAATAATTACTATATTTTTAGTTGTTGATCGCGAGTTGTGGGGACGGATTAGATGAAAAAGGTGATACTTCAAACAAGGACACGAGCACGGACGCAGTGAATCATATCATCTTCTGGAGATGCACTTGATTGATCAATTAAATACCCAACTATTTATTAGTTAATTACGATAATTATACTCAATTGTATGAACCAATTAGTCTGAATTATATAAATGGATTTAACTATTATTATTTAGCGAGAGTATTTTCATCTAAGTCGAGCATTTTGATAGCGTTTCCCCAAAGCATGTCGTTTTTGTCTTGCTCTGCCAGGGCATTGTATTCTTCCACTACTTTTCCAACCTAATATTATAATTTTGAATTTTAATTAACATTTTAGTATTTTACCTCTAATTCTCCCAAGGGAAATGGGTAATCGGTGCCTAATACTATCCTGTCCTGAATCACAATTTTGCCTAACAAGGAATGTAAACTGTGTGTACAAAGCATCTGTCTCAAAATTAGTAAGAAAGTCGATTTGAAAATGCTGTTAAAGACAGTCATGTTGAAAAACGCTGAAGATCCCGAATAACCCCGAATTTCCTTTTGTCGCTGCAACCAATAATGCATTTTAAACACTCTACAATGTACGCTAATTTTCAAATTTGCCATGTACAGTGAAATAAACAATAAAAATTTCGAGGTCAAGGTGCGGAGTTATTTGAGACCTTTGGCGTTTTCAAACATGATTATCCAGATCAGCATGCCCCAATTTGCTTTCATACCCATTTTGAGCAGGATCCGTTGTAAACACACTGCGTTACTTTCCTTATAAGTTTATGAACTTTAGACTTGCCTTTCCAAAGGTATCAGCCACCAGCCCTAAAGCCTGTGGGTTATGCGCCAGAGAGTCGACCCACAAATTCTTCTGTAGAAGTTCCGGCGCAACTTTGCATTCTGTAGCGCATAAGTCTGGTCTGACCTAAATTAAAATTTTGAAAAAATCGATAAAAATTGATTTGTTTCGGACTTTATATCCATGATTTACTCTTCCAGCGATACTTGGATAGGCACCTCCGCCATGTGCGAAGCAGAGCTTTAGCTTAGGGAATTCAACCAGAACGTTCCCCATCAACACACTGCATATGGCCTGGGCAGTTTCCGAGGGCATGCCTAGATTTTTATGTCCCGAGTTTTTAGTTACTGTATTTTTTAACTCGTACCGACAAGCCAAGGCATCCAGTGCTTGTTCAATCGGCCGTTCCAAGAGTCCATGTCCCAAGGATGAACAAATAAAAGGGCTCCAAGTTTTTCGCACTCCTGAATTACGGTATTTTTAGTACTAATTAGTAGAGGTAGTAAACAAAAGTGAATAAAATATGTGATTTAAAAGTGATGAATATCAAACATCAAGTTTTGCTAACTATTTTTAGCGATGATATTCTAAGATCCTTTTTGTTAATTTACCTTATAAAGAGGCCAGAAATCCTTATGGTCGAGACTTTTTTCTCCGACGTGAGAGCCAATTTCGAAACCCTTCATGCCCAGGGCAACGCATCGTTGGACTTCCTAAATTTTTAGATTTTTTCCCAAATATTTGGACAAATCTAAATTTCTGCCAAGTTACATCGCGCTTCTATAAAGTCATATCATAAACTTGAGTAAATTGTGCAGCCATAATGATGTAGTCACCCCAAAATCCTTTATTTTTTCCATTTAGGATAAATCCCCAACCCAAACCGAGGTCATTCATCTTTCATCCTTGGCGCGCATTGACAGATGATAAGATGGGTATAAAAAAACTCGGTGGATAAGCTTTTCCATGGCCTCTCTTCACAGAGTTCAGCACATTCTTTCCCCTTCGCATATTTCCTTCCCCTTTTGGGACTCTCTTTCTATTTTCTCTGTCCTTTCTCTCGCATTTTCACGTGCTATCTCTCGGCCACGCCCCTTCTCCCCCTAAGGCCGCTTCACTTTTCACAAAGCTCTTCTTCTTAGTCTTCGTCTGCTGCTTCGTTTTCCTAAGCCAGAGACGAATCAATTTTAGTCCCATCTCGTTTCGAGAGAGGATATTTTACATTTCACATATCATCGCACTGTCCTGATCCTTTACGGCAGAAAATTCTCTTTCTCTCCATTTTTATCTAGATATTCCTTTTTCTTGCTAGAAATAGTGCAAGAAATGGTGGTGGAAGAAATTTTCCGTCACTAAAAATGACAGATTTGGTGGATATAATAATATTCTATAATCCTTAATAACCAATAAAATTACAGTAATCCGAGGTAAGATCCGATGAACCTACTTCAATTGTTACTATTGCTCTCCACGCTCATGATAATTTGCTCAGGACGGTATCAAAACCAGGACAGCGAATTGCAGTCATTCAAATTTACTTGCAGAAAAGCGGTATATCGAAGGAACTCACGCCATTTACGAAGGCTAAGTCGGCACTACGATTGGGAAGTGGATGAACACGGGGCCTTACGACCGATTATTAATTCGACTAAGGTCCGAACTCAGACAAATGTTCAAGTTCGAAACTTAATCTTCAGGTTGAAAGATCGACGAAACATTGCGCTAATGAGACAGAGATACTCGATAAAATTAAAACTGGGTATAACCGTGATAAAATACCTGGAGGAAAGGTTAGAGAATTTGTTTTTAAGTTCAAAAAATTCCTTTAAATTTTAGGTCTCAGTAACCGTTGAGGTTTGGGTTCAGGAGATCACTACCATATCCGATATCACTAGTGACTTTACGGTATTTTTTCACTTGAATATATTTTTTAATTTGTATTTTTAGTTGGACATCTACATATCCGAACAGTGGCTCGATCCCGCGCTGGAATACGCGTATATGAACCCATGCAAATATAATATGTCTTTGAAGTCCAAGATCCTCGAGAAATTATGGACGCCCAATTCGTAAGTATCTCACAAATTTAGGCATACATTAATGATAGAAATGCTGATCTTCATCTATCCGTAAACTTTACTCAGCTATAATGATGAATCTTTTTAAGGTGGAGAAATGTACAAATGTGAATGAGCTAAAACGATTTAAGTTCATAACTAGGCCCAAAAATTAAGCATTAAAAAGTTGATCTTAAATCTTTTTTGAAATTTCACTAAAATTTGAAGAAAAGGTTTCGTGTCAAAAATCAAGTGAAATTTATTAATTAATGGATTTTATATGATTTTCAATCCCTAAATTATGCACTAAAAACTAATCTTCACGCTTTTTTTAGGTGTTTCATCAACTCGAAGACCGCAGTGATTCACAAGAGTCCGTTTCTCAACATCTTCCTCATGATTTATGCCAACGGAACAGGTCTGGTTTCGAATTTTTTACGACTAAAGTGAGCCTTTTTCAAAAAGTCTATCTTTCGCGATAAAAATGAGCATTCGCAACAAATTCGATACTTTCTTATATTTTTACGCCTAAAATGAAAATCCTATTTTAAAAATGTCGAAAGTTTTCGTCTTTACGTAAAGGATATGGATTGCTGAAATCTCGTTGCTAGCCACTATCCAATGGGTTTCTTCTTCTTCAAGAATGAGCCTTTTTCATATGCTTTTTGTTGCTGCACGACTGGAGAAGTGACGTTTTAAAGGATAGACTTCGTAAGAAGTCGGAGAATTGCCCAAAATAATTAGTCTTTTCGAGTCAACCGCTAAGTTCCCCTAGTCTAAAAGCTGATTTTCACGTAATTCTATCTCTAGGCTAGTTCTTCTCTATAGAATTCTAATGAGACAATCCCTTTTCCTATATTAAAAGATAGAGGTCAAGAGCCGGCTGGCAGAAATCATTTTACCCAAACACAGCATCTGTATTCTGTGATTTGTGCGAATTTCCATATTGGGGACAAAGGCTTTTCTTTTTCTCTGATCTTCCTTTAAAGTGCAGACTATTTCTCAGCATTTCGGGCACTTATTTGATTTCCGAAAGACGTTAAAGCGGGCGTGGCATTTCACGTGCTCTGCAGAGCTTCTTCTTCCTCATTTCCATTTTTGGAAAAGTTCCCTCTAAATTTGCGGTGAAGCAGAATCTATTGCGAATGGAACATATTTCACTTTCGACTCGTATTTGCGTGAGGGCGATAGTGTAAAAAGCGAAGCATTTTAGTCTATATTGATGAGAAGCTTGAATACCCAGGGGACAGACAGAGATATATGGCTGATTTGGAAATGATGCCAGTCGCATAAGCAAAAAAATCCTCAAAGTAAAAAGTATAAGCAAAAATTTCAGTTTGGACGAATTACCGTCTGAAACTGCAAGGGCCCTGTCGAATGGATTTGCAAAAGTAAGCCACAAAACTTTGGTCTTTCAAAAAAAAAATCACCTCCCCGAAAGACAATTCAGTCGTAACTTTGTAATTTATGAGCGGCTCAGACAAAACAAAAGAATGTATTGTAGTAAAGAAGAGAAAGAAAAAACAAGGAAAACTCATAAATCATTCCGACTGAAATAAGAATAAGAATGTTTCCTTAAAAAGAAAAAAAAAAGAATAATATTGCAGATTCCCATTTGACAATGTGACATGCACGTTGGTGTTTGAGTCTTTCAAGTAAGTCCTAAGTACTTCCTTATTGATAATTAATTTTTTTGGATATTCGAAAATCTTGCAACTTTTTTTAACTTGGCGAAATAGCGTGCTAAATTGTGTAGTGAAATGCTGCCATTTTGCAAACTGAATTTTCAAGTTTTCTGTAGTTGTATAATTTTCAAACGTTTTTTTTTTTCTTAAATCAAAGTACACTTTAGCTATAATACGGACGAAGTGGAGATGGACTGGAGCGCGATAGGGGTCGATAAAATGCAGAAAAAGATCGAATTGGCTGATTATGTACTAACTAACATATCTAATAAACGAACTGTTGAGGTTTGAGATATAAAAAAATTCACTTTTAATTAATTCAATTTAGCCCTATCCAGCCGGCAACTGGCACGAGCTGAGTATGGACTTTCATTTTCGACGAAAAGCTGGATGGTACATTCTACAGGCCTATCTACCGACATATCTAACAATTTGTATATGTGAGTATTTCTCGATTATTAATGAAAGTATTTAGGCATAACTAATGAGGTATTTTAGTAGATTTTGTCATTTTACTTCTATTAATTACCTATTTGCTCTAAGTTCTCAGATTTAAGCGCCTAAAGTATTAGCGCACTAAAGAGGACACTCTCGCATTGATTTCAGGCCCATTTCCGAGATCCCTCTGCATATTTCATGGGCTCTGTTTTATCCTCCAGTTTTTCTATCTTCGTATTTTCAATGAGCCTCACCCCCAAAAATGGAAGTAGATTTAGTTGGAAATTGATGATTTTCTGCCTGTGAAAATAATTGTGTAAATTATTTTTCCGCAGAAGGAAATAAGCCAAATTTGTTCTGCAAAAGTGAATTATTTATTAGAGAAGAAGAAGAAAGAAGTTAGCCGATTTTCGTCTAACTCTTTTCTTAGTCTCTATTTTTTGAGAACATGAAAATTGCAAGGCACGTCTTCGATTTTGGAGAAGGAAAACGAGAGAGTTGAAAATCTGAAGAGAGGGAAGAGAAAAATAGACTCAACTCTTCGGCTGCGGTAGTTTTCTGTTTTAAAATGAATAAGTGCGAATCTTATTCCGAGTTTTTCCCAGAGATGCATGAAAATCTAAGAGGAAAGCACGAAAACTTAGAGAAATCTCAGATCTAAAAAGAGGATATTTTTAGAATAACTAATAAAAGAGTAAATGCGTGATAGGCCGCGTATGTATTGTAGAAGTGGGACGTGCATAAGTGCATAAGCTAAAGAATTGTAACTAATTTAGAGCTTACAAAGGTGTTTATTCCCCAATTATATAGTGGACAGGTTAGGATAGAAGGGGAGTAAGGTTATAGTTGGGTGATGTGTCGGGGCTTTGTCTGAACAGAGCCGAGGGGTGTTTATAAAAAGGTGCAATGAGGAAGTGATCGATGGTTAGGAATGATAGATTATGGGAAAAGAGGAGAGCCATGAATGAAGAAGCTAAGGTGTTGTGATGAATAGGATGACTAATTGAAATAGGAGCAAGGGAAGAGGGAATAATCTAATGTGGCGCAATGTTAGGAAATCAATAAGGGGGCAAATACCTATTTTGTAAAAGTAATACGATAAAAGTTTATTAAAAATAGCGCATTTAAATCTATTGTGGCATTTTATTAGGTATTTATCGTACTACTTCTTATTAATTGTCTAATTTCAGCTTGGATATCATTTGCGCTGGGAGCTAAAGCCATTCCTGCAAGAACTATGTTGGGAGTTAATTCTTTACTGGCGATGACATTCCAGTTCGGAAATATCATTCGAAATTTGCCTAGAGTCAGCTACGTTAAAGCTATTGGTAGGATATTTCAAATATCCCCGGATTTGAAAAATAAATCTTTAGACGTCTGGATGCTATCCTGCATGACATTCGTCTTTTGCTCCTTACTCGAATTGGCTTGGATCGGGTATTTGTCGAGAGAAGATGAACATCCGCCAGGTTAAAATATTTTTTCCTTTGAAAAACTAATTATGCTACTTTTTAGAACAAGCAACGCCCCTAACCGCAAACGCTGTATCGCATTCTAATTTGAAACCGACTTCTTCGGTACCCACAGCGAATAGTACTCCGAACTTGTTTCATAGGTAAGATTTTAGAAATTAATAAGAGTAAGATGTAACTGAATACCAAGTTTTCTTACTACTTTTATTAACGAGCAGTAATATTTTCCGAGTTAAAAAACTATGACGTGATTTTTCGTGAGTGCTTCGTATTCATGGTGCTATTGAATATTCTCCTCGTTTTGCTGCCTTCATTCTTTCATTCAGGAATCATTCATTTGTCAAACTGAAAGACGAGAAAAATCTCCCTTTCGAAATAACTAATTAACCCGCGGAAGCGTGGAATTTCAAATTAAATTTTTTTAGGCGAAAAAAAAAATTCGGGAATTTTTAAGCTACTTAACGTGAATTATTCAAGCCATATCTGGTATCAAATCAAAAATCAATTAAATCAGGGATAAGTTTAAGTTCTAGAAAGAATAATATAAAATTTTCTGATATCAAAATAAAATTAGCTAAATCTAAGTTTCAGGAGGAATAAAACTCAATCTGAGGAGGAAGCAGCTTTGTTAACATCAATCAGAGAGAACGACTACGGCTATATTCCGCCTGGATTCGGATTGAATGGAAGTATCGCTAATGTTATGTCTAGATTTACAGCGAGGTGAGTAAATTTAATGAAACAATTCTTAGAATTGAGTGATTAGGAGTTGATCTTCCTCGTTAATGATAGGATAATCTTAAAAATGAGTGATAGAGCATAGGTTTCAAATTAGAAAAGCTGATCTTCACTAGGAAATGCTATTTTCTAGATGCTCGTGTGAGCCCTTAGACACTGCAGTGAATATGATTTCATCCGATGGATACGACCCATTGCCTTCCTCGAATGAAAACACTCACAATCACTCTGCACATTCATCTTACGCTGCAATTCAAGTCCAGCAACAACAACAAGCCAAAAAAGAAAGGGAATATATCAGCAGGTGGTTGTTTAAATTGGCGAAATTAGCTCAAGTATATTTTTTCGGGAAATTAAAAGTAGTGAATCGTTTACTGGTGCAATATTTTTATCAAATGATCAGAACAATACTCATTCAAATTTTAGTCTTCCAAAAAATATGCTTTTACCTTAGAATTTGCCGTAGAAATTTAGCACAAGTTTCAATTGTTTATGAAAATGAATATTTCAGGAAGGCCTACAGAGAGCAACTATCCAAGAGAATCGACATGTTATCAGTGATATTTTTTCCATTTCTATTCAGGTTTGATTTTCACATTTAGTATATTTAGAAGCAAAGCTGATCTTCAGTATATTCAACATAATCTACTGGTGGTATTATCTAGCTGTGGCAAGCAATGCTTCTGATGAGCCGTTGAAAGAAGAATCAAATTAAAATTTTGAACTTAAATATTTCACTTTCTAAGCTAAAATGCAGGTATTCTCACTTTTTCTCTTTCTAAATGCGGGTATTTCTAACTACCGACCACAATTTCGATACCTCTCTTAAGATATTCAATTTCCAAATCTAGATCTAGCACTGCCTTAATACTTTGTGATCTTAGCAATAATATATTTTCCAAACAACGCAAAATTGTTCTTTCTATAAAATTATGCTCAAAATTATAAGTTCAAATCACTTATAGAGTCTAATAAATTGTTTAAATTTAAATAAATAAAAATTTGACCTCCACAGCCCTTCTTATATCGTTCATGGGGAGAGTGCCTAGTGGAATCAGTCTATCCGGATGACTTTTACAGATCGAAAAAAGGTCGTCATTCACAAATCTCGCTATTTCCTCCGTGTGCTCTGGCTTGGCCTAAATTTATGATATTGAGTAAAACTAAGAAAAAAGTGAGTCATAGTTAAATTATAGTGTGATAATGAAAATTATTGCAAGGTTAGATTCATTGCTATTTTGTTATGGTATGAATTTTACAAATTTCTAATTCTGTCCTACTGTAGCCCAAACAATCACGTCATTTACGCGTATTTCTGCACGTGGTTGTGCGTATTTTATTATTCGTCGTCGATTTTTTCTTCGCCGCGCGATTCCAAATTCAGTTATGGCATTTCCCAGAGGCAAACTCGGTTGGGGAAAACAATCAAAAAGGGAAGCGAATTTTGGAGGGTTAAAGCAGGAATTTTTAAAATTCAGCTATTTTCAGGCAAAAAGAAATTTGAAATAGTTACTGACTGCATAATTGAACATGACAGGTACGGTACTGATGCATTGGACTTGGACACAAGCCTTGTCCATTTCTTGGATCCTCGTTGCAGTGTCGAAGCAATTCGGCTCTACTACTCTAAAGCAGACTAATTTCTAAGTTACTTAACTTCAATTTACCTAAACAATTTTCCATCCTTGATCATATGGGTTGATCCATCCTCTTTATGATCTAATCTAACAAAACCGCCATATCCAAACTTCTAAATAAGCAGTTTTTTGATGATTTCATGAGATTTTTCTACCTTTTCAAAATCTGGAATTTCTCTCGGCAGCACATGCGCGTGCACGTCGATTTTTCGCCTCTGACTTCCTGCAATTTTTCAAATTTCATCTCGAAGGGAAAACTTAGCCAATTCCACCGGAGAGATGTGTGAACTTTGTCGAAAATTTATAAATAACTTTTCTATTTCTACGAGAAAATGAACCAAATTGTTGTCAGTCAAATCATATAAGGAAATTGAATTTCGTAAAAAGAAGAAGATTCGAGATATATGAAATCTTAAATCTGGGATATCCGGAAAAATAGTACCTGGTACGAATTCGCAAATCTTAGGCATAATTCAATAGTTTTTTCAGAAAAAATAACCACTGATATGTCAAGAAGAATAGTGTGAATTCTGCCATTTCTCCTAATGTATTTTCTCTTTCCCAGGTCATAGACAATCGATAGCATTGATTCTTATCAAAGGAAAAAATAAAGAAAAATACGAAAATTCCGAGGAATTACATGTGATTTTGAAAAATTGCATAATAAACAAAAATGAATGAAGACTTTAAATATCCCACTGGGATTTCGGATATCCATGCCGACTTTTGACGTCATAACTCTGCTGCTCGCAATCTTTCTTCTTCCTGACATTTGCTCGATTTTCTCCACGTGCTTTCTTTCCAAATTGTCTAACTTTCCTGTGTTCAGCTTGAAAGTTCTCTATTTATTTTAAACTCATTCTTTTCGAATTTCAGACTATAAAATGAATGAAGATTGGTCTGTCTTTCGGTTCAAAAATTCAATATCAGCATTCATTCCTTATCAATTAGTTTTATTCCTATTTAAGTCACGTTTCTAGATCATTCCATTACAATTTTATTAGTCTTAGCTTCAAATATAATGATGTGTTTTCTAAAAGTCACTTGTTTGCTAAAAATGTTGAGTGATCATTAAATCTGTCCAGTTCAAAAGTTTAAAACATCTATATTTCTCTGAATTCACTGAATTTCGTTGAAATTGATAGAAGAGTAAATGTTTTCTTTACTTAACACTATCATTCTCGCATTCTCGTTCTGTTGTCTTTCTTCTCCTCTCCTCATTTCTTATATTATCTGAATTGCCAGTTCTAGACTGTTCCATAAGATTTATAGTCACGTGACATTTGGACTAATCATTATGTTATTCTGTCAAATTGTCAGATTGTCAGCCCCTCCCCCTTTTTATCAGTTACCAAAATTGCATCATATCAGTGAAAGATAGCGGAAGATTGATTTGATGCATTCCATTTATGGCAATCAGAGAAAAGTTATCATTTATCAGTAGTTATGATATAACCTTATCACTGCAGAATTTGCATCATCGTGTTGATTTTTTCTCTACCAAATTTTATCCTTCAAGGCTTCGATAATTTCAATTGAAGTTTAAACAAATTTTGGAAGTTGACATCTGCTTTTTATCTCAAGAAAACTATTATTCTCTCACGACTAATAAAGATTATCTTTCCATCTCTTTTCTCTTCTATCCAAAACTAAATGCCCAAATATGCAAGATAATAGAGAAAGGGGTCATATAACAGGCTTATCACGTGAGGATAAAGGTGATTGAGAGAAAGTAGGGGAGTGAGAACGAATCTTTGAAGATCGTATTTTCTCTTATTTATGTCCACAACTCAGAGATCGTTCATTCCAATATTATTCTTTCGGAAAAACGCTTGTTTTCGACTTTTTCTCTACGCTTCATAAACTTTTGAATACTTGCACTTTTTCGTAGAAATTTACATATCCTTGAATCAAAAAAGTACAAATCCATCTCATTTCCCTCGAATCCTCGTCTATAAAATGCATGTGTTATGATCAACTCTTTGAAAATCTTATCAAAATTTACGAAAGTTTAGCTCATTGTAAGCCTCACTTGTTTTAAATTTCACTCAATATTAGCAAAAAAAATGATGTAGAACTGAATGAGATTTGTAAATGGGTGAGGGGTTTAAACTGAGTGTGACTTACAATGAGAAAACATGTGGAATTTAGTTAACCATGCTCTCCTCTGCGCGCTCTCGCCTGCCCCGTGCTGCTCAACAAGCTCTGGCAAGTCAGGAAATCTTCGACCGGGAGAAAAAGTACGGCTGTCACAACTACAAACCGCTGCCTGTCGCTCTAACCAAGGGAAAGGGTAAGTATCAGCAACAATTCCTGAAAGCCTTAATTTTCCTGTTTTAGGCGTGTTTGTCTGGGACGTGGAGGGCAAGAAGTACTATGATTTCTTGGCTGCGTATTCAGGTAGGTAAAATTGGCAATTTATGAATTTTCTGATGATTTGAGCTATACTTAGGTGAATCATGCATGAAAGAATGGCTATCTCATCGTGTCATATACAAATTGCCGTAAAATAGCAATATTTAAAGAAAAGTATGCAATTCTTCAGCTGTGAATCAAGGCCACTGCCATCCGAAGCTGATCGAAGTGATGAAGCAGCAGGCGGAAAGACTGACTCTGACTTCCCGGGCCTTCTACAATGACGTTTTGGGAGAGTTCGAGGAGTACATCACAGACCTTTTCAAATACGACAAGGTTCTGCCTATGAATACAGGTGTGAATTATCTAATATCTAACAATCTGAAAATTATAGCATACAAGGCTGATATATCGATGAAAAGTTATAATACATTTTCCTATCCTAACTTTAGTCAATTCCTATGGTTTCGTTGTCTTGTAATTTTCGATAGCATAAATATCATGGTCTCAAACTAAATACAATTTATGAGAACTGCATAGTTTTATAGGTGAAGTCTATTCTTTCTCCCTTCGTTCATCTTTCTAGCTTCCTCTCTTCCTTTCCCTTTCAAAGTAGAGAAAGAAAGACCATGCCCACTAGATCACGTGGTATTGCATAGATTAGCTTGTTGTAAAATTCTTAATGTTGTAAAATAGTTTAATCTTCAGGAGTGGAAGCCTGCGAATCAGCGGTGAAATTGGCCAGGCGATGGGCCTACGATGTGAAGGGCGTCAAGGACAATGAGGCTAAGGTTGGACTTCACCTAGATTTTCTGATTTGGAAGTATCGTCACAAATAAATGTCGTCAAATTTCTGTTCGAAAATGAATATGATAACATTCCAAGATTGCCCTTACAGTTAGATTTTTACCTAAACTATTAAAAATTGCAGGTCGTATTCGCGAATGAAAATTTCTGGGGCCGATCTATCGCCGCTATCTCAGCTTCGACCGATCCCGATTCCTACAGTCGATTTGGCCCATTTGTCCCTGGATTCGTCAAAATCCCATACAACAATCTGCAGGCTGTGGAAGTAGGATTTTTGTGAATACGCAAAAAAAAAATTGAAGGCCTATTGTAGTTCTCGCCCTCTTTTTTCTTTTCTTCCATTATTTAAAAAAAAAAAAAAAAGGATAGGAACTACAGTGAGCCTAATTTGAAACTTGTAGAACGCCGTCTCTGACCCAACTGTTGCTGCTTTTATGGTTGAACCAATCCAAGGTGAAGCGGGCGTTGTCGTTCCGGATGCGGGTTATTTGAAGGTGATCTTCTACTTCTTTTTTTTATTTATAAGACCCCCATATCTTCTATTTTAGGGTGTCTCTGAAATCTGTAAGAAGCATAATGTTCTGTTTATCACTGACGAAGTGCAAACTGGTCTTGGACGCACGGGAAAGTAAGATTGAACATTTTTGCAAAAACTCAAAAATAAGCATATTACTTCTAGACTGTTGGCGCACTATCACGAGAGCATCCGGCCAGATATGGTCGTGTTGGGCAAGGCTCTGTCTGGAGGAATGTATCCGGTATATTATTTTGACTTACATTGGACATGCTGAATACTTTGCCTGAAAATAAATGAAATTCAATTCTATTTATTTAAAGGTTAAAAATCGAGCTTTATATATGACACTCAACATGCTCAATACTTTTTAGCGAAGAGCATCTACATATTTTATTTATCAGAACTTTCAAATCGAATAATAATTGAATTTTTCTATAATATTTTAAGAAAAATTATGTTTCAGGTATCAGCAGTGCTATGCGACGACCAGATCATGATGAACATCAAGCCTGGTCAGCACGGATCGACCTACGGAGGCAATCCTTTGGCTGCTAAATTGGCTGTCACTGCGCTGGAGATTCTCCAAGAGGAAAGACTTGTCGAGAACAGCGCTAAAATGGGCGATCTCCTAATGGCTAAATTGAGACAGGTACATATTTCATAGACAATATAGATATAAGTCTGAATTAAAATAACCATAATTTATGACATATTTTGAGGCAGGTATCTAATCTAATTTAGAACGAATTTCGACTTAAATCTGAGTTTATAAAAAGTCATGAATTTAAATTCAGTTGCCCAAAGATATCGTGAGCACCGTTAGAGGAAGGGGACTTTTCTGTGCGATTGTCATTGATAAGAGTAAGGAGATAATCTGATAAAGATTTTTAAAAAATGGATATATGAAACCTTTGTAGAATTCGACGCCTGGGAAGTGTGCCTGCGGTTGAAAGAGAACGGTCTGCTGGCGAAGAACACGCACGGCGACATCATTCGATTCGCTCCACCCCTTTGCATCAACAAACAACAGGTAGGCGGGGTTTATCAATTATCGACTTTTTGATAACTTTGAAGAATAACACAATCGTATATATTTACATAAAAACATAGGAACTACCAAAGAAGGATCATTTCTTTTAAGCATCACATTATTTTGCTTGTAATGATATTTGTAGTTACTTTTCAAATTGACGACTTGCTCTAAATTTGCCACTTAACAGCTTAATGAAATAGCGTACAAAGTTAGGAGGGTTAGGAAAACCTTTCCTTTCTCTATTGATTTTATAGGTTGCACATTTCAAATTTTATCTAAAAACTAATATTACGATATTTTTAATTTAGGTAGAAGAAGCAGCAGACATTATCGTACGGACAATTGAAGAAGTGGCAAGCGAGAAGAAATAAATTTATGATCTGAGAAAAACGGAAAATAGTGTCTGTATCCATTCAGTCTCGCTACTGTGTACGCATTTTAAACCAGTCTTCAAAAAATCAATAAATTTATTTAAATCAGAGATTTTCGAGAAGTTTCTGGCGCTTTTCTTTTTCTAACATGATAGTCTTCTTCAAGTTTGAAAGATATTTGCTAGTCGGGGATAGGCTTGGTTCTTCTGGGATGCCATTTGATGAAGATGACGTTGAGTCTTCTTCTGTAGTTGACGTGCTGTCTTCTGAATCTCTCGATGTCGAGGATCCAGAATCCAACGTCGAATTTGACGATGATGGGGAGCTGCTTATTTCTTGTCGTTTCTTCAAAATCTCATTTTTCTTCGTGTTTAATTCGACTTCAGTGATTTCTCTCTGGATTCTTCGAAATTGAGCTTCCTTGGATTTAATTAGTCCGTCTAGTTGTCGAATTCTTTCTAATCTCGGATAAATATTGTGTCCTAATTTCGAGTCTAAATTTTCAGCTTCAGGAAGATCAGCTTGAATTAATTCTTGATCCTTAGGTGTAGAAGGTTCTAAATTTGTGAATAAAGAATGCATGAAATCTCCCGGAATCTTACTTGGATCTTCAATTTCGTGAGTGACTCCCTTATTTAAAACTGGTCTTCGTGCATTTATTGCCTTCTCGACAGCATTTTGCATAATTCCTTCCAGACCTTTCAGCTCAACCACAATTTCTTCAGTGTTAGTGCCGATAGACTGGTATTCCAATTTAATAGCCTCTTCCTCTAACTCTATTGGGTCAGTCTAAGATAGAAAAGTTGATATAAAATGAAACTCTTTAAAACCATACCTGAATATTTTGATTCAAAACTATTGTAGGCTCTTTCATTTCAGTTTGCATTTCCGATTCAGACACTTGAGCCTTCATTATTTCGGGCACCATTTTCATCATTTTCAAAGTAACAGTGAATAACAGGATTTGCTCTGGGTTTCCATCAAGGAAAAGCACAGTGATGCCTCTCAAATAGGCCTAAAATAGTAGTAATATATAGTAAAAATAATAAATTCAGGAAAATTACGTCTTCTTTCGCCTCCAATTGCAGTCTACCTTGATATCTATGCTTTGATGAATTTAATTCGAGCCTCAGATCGAATGTTACGTATTCTAATAATGAAAAATTATCGACTTGGATATGATATCCTATAGGCAGATCTGAAAAAGAGCAAAATTATAAGAATAAATTTTAAAAATCATACCATCCTCTGAAAATTCGCCTAATAAAGTCCAATCTTCATCTTCTTCAAATTGACGAAAGAATATTCTAATTTCTTCTTGGAACTTAGAGTGAATAGCTTCTAAAATCAATGCAAGGCAGTGCATTTTGAGGTAAATACTGACTAAGGGTCAGTTTCCTTCCTTCTAAATAAAGCAAGGACTGTCACCAAGGCAACCACATGATGCAATTCTAGGCTCATTCTGCAAATAGAACAAATAAACATTATCCATGATGAAGATCAACTTTATGGTTGATCAATCGACGGATTTCGCGTGGGCCAAAATTTTCAACTTATTTTGATAGCCCCACATGCCGCTGTACGTATCCTGAAAGCTTCAATAGATGTGGTTAAAATTGCAAATTTCTACTATAGCTTTTCTTAAGACAACTCTTCTTCAAAAGCGTATTTTTGCATCAAAAATCTGTCCTATCATTTCAAAGGTAACCTAATATTATCCTCCTTAGCAGTAAATTGCCCAAAATTAAGTGACTAGCTAATTTATTCATTAATGGATGCAACAATAATTAATTCCAACCACTTGGCGGTTCAGCTTTCGTCTGCCAATGTCTGTCAATAGCACTTTCTCCCTCCTTCTATCAATTAAATAGCGCTTCTCTTGTCTAATAGTCAGGTCAATTTGGCTTATCTCCCAATAGCATTTTTGATCTAATTGCAACCATATTATTTCATTCTCTAAATCTCTCAAACTTAACTCTATTTCTCAATTTCTTCTCGCGGCACTTATTTGTGTTGTCTTTAGCGATACTTCGCGAGTGAGAAGACAGGCAAATTACTGATATTCCAATAGATAAGAACGCATTTCAAAGGAATTGAGGAAAGAATTGCCTCAATATAAAGAGACGTACCGCATTTCATGCATAAAATCAACACAACGCACAAGGCTATTGGGGCTGAATCGATTGAAACTAAAGTTAAATACGGATTTTTCTTAAAAATATCGTACCTGTCTTAATTGTCGAAAAGAAACAATTTCTATGGCTAGCGAAAGATTCTATTAGTCTATTTAACTTATCCATCCTAATTTATGATTAAATCTTTAATTTTGAAGTAAATTGAATTTTACATATTCGCATCTGATTCGAAAAGATATGAATCTCGATTTAAACTTGTCGTGACTAATTGTGTCTTTCCAAATCGAATTTGATGCAATTCAATTAGACGTTTACAACGACGAAACTACAGTAAACCCTCAAGAGAAGTTCATCTTTATTTGCACGAAGATACAGAAACGCTATATGCGAATATCACCAATTTCAAGAAAATATGATGCGAAAATGACTATTAAATACATAGGACAAGTGAAATATGCAACCTGAATAATGAGAATTAAGATCAAATGAAAACTCTGAATACAAGAGATATGCGGCGATTCTTAGGTTCAGTAAAGTAATATGTGAAATTTCTAAAAGTAGTCACGTTTGACAATTTTCCTTCATGCTATTTTTAAATGGCTACTTTTTAAATTGCCATAAATTGTATCTGAGAAAGTGTTAAAAATAAATAGATTAGATTACTGTAACTTTAGAGTTGACAATTATAGATGCTCTGAGCGAAGAGTTGCTGCACGGAAAGCGATGAATTCATGACAGCCCCGGTCGTTTTCTTTAATTTGGCACGTTTGTTCTGGAATTACATGGATTAGCAAATTAGATAGCATCTCTATATAAAGAATTCAGCAAGTGGTTCTAGATTTTGGCAGATTATGACGTAGAGAAGAAATTCCTATTTGCAAAATTCAAATAGTGAAAGAAGAGATTGTCATCTCTATTTTCAAAGCAAATGTATTTTTTCAAGCGCAGTAAGGGCCAATTCGCTCTAATTCATCACCCAACTGTCAGCGTTCCTTTGGAAATTTTGCTGTTCTTTTAGCAGAAAAAGCGCGAAATTTCAAATATTTCTAATACGGTAATCAAAGTTATGAAATTTCTTAAAAGTAGTTAAATAAGCAATAATACAATTGCGGAAAATTCGTATTCCTTCATAGTTAAGAAAGTAAAAATTATGAAAATTTCGCATTGCATACAGGTACGATTTTGTATATCTATGAGCATCCCCACAGTAGTCTAATTTTCCCATGTCATTTCCTTTTCTTTGATCAAATATCAAATACGGTAATTATCTGACGAGTTATCGATATGCGCTTGAAGATGTAAATGCTTATTAGGGCAAGGTCAGAAACTCTGCCGATAAAGGCAAAGGGAGAAAAGGAAAGAAGAAGGTTCGCATATCAAATCTTGTAATCTCATGTAGCGGATAATTAGTGAGAAGGAGAGAAGAAAGAAGGAAGAAGATATATGAAATCTTATGTTGGATATAGGAAATCCTCTAGTTTTCTATTTATAAAATCTTTTTAGATAGGTCAAATCGCGATAAATAGCCCTACCTGAAAGAATATCTTTATCTGAGACTCATTTAATCCCAGTTCATGAGCCAACTCCTGTCTGCGTTTCTCAGTCAGATATCGGTTCTCCAGGAACTCTTTTCGCATTCTCTCCAACTGACTAGGGGTGAACGCGGTTCTCGGCCGTTTTTCATTATCCGAATTCATCCTCGCGACGGCTTCCCTTTTTCGGGGTTTCCTGCATCTGGGTCCTAAAAATTAAATGCTGATTAAGATGTAATTAATCAAATTATTTAGCAAAACTTGGCTATTTAGAAGCAGCGAGACCACGAGACACGAGACATAGACGAAATAGTATAGGGTTAGGGTAGAGTATGGGGGATGATAGGCCTTCCTCTTCCACACTATTTCTCAATGTCTCGTGTCTCACGGTTTCCAAGTTGCCACAGAACTCAACGTATTCAATTTTCATCACCTCATCACTTAATAATGGTCAATTTATTCGAATTTTTCTTACGACATTATTAATTGCCTAATTAAGAATATCATGATCAACAATTGGGAACTCTAAACTTTCTTTATTCACTCTGAATACATCATTTCCTTATGGAAATATAACAATTTCAAAATAGTAAAACGATATTTTCTAATCTAAATTTGAATTTCTCAGATTACTGTAGCTCTTTTCATGATTCGAAGAACCCTCGCTTTCGTTCACATTTCAATACTAATCTAGAGCTATAAATCGGCACATTTGTCGTTTCAATTTTAACGATTTTTCGCCTGGCGCCATTTTGCAGTAGGAAAAGACCATGAAAATGACTGCCAATAAGTGTAAGGAAGGGAAAGGATTACACTAATTTGATGTGTCTGAAAATGCCCTACGATAGAAATTGAATATACCTGCTGAGGGTCGGTCGGAATATCTGGTGCAGTAGACCCAGGCCGGTAAAATTGACCGATTTTCGAGAAGTAGCGGGGACGAAGATGAACTTCCTGAAATTAAACTGACAATCATTTTGTTTCTAGGTTAAATTTGAATCACACGTTAAAGTATTATTGGATCTTCACATTTATAAGCTGAAAGTTACATAGTTTACGATTCCGATATACCTGAGGGCAGACTCGGATTTGACGGGGATGAAAAACTTTCGCAATTCAGGGAAACGGATGACGGACTTGGAAATGATGATGTCGCACTACTGTTTGAAGATACGGGAGTAAGATCTTTATAGGGGCATTCCTAAATAAAATATTTTAGATATGCAATTTCTAAAATCTTTTGGATAATATGATAAATTTAAAAATTAAAAAAAGCGAAGACACCTAAATTATGGAGAAATAGTCGTTGATCAAAGGCATGTTACTATCCTATGAATTTAAAACTATATATTAATGTTTGATATTTAAAATTAAAATAAAATCTTTGATATTCGAACCTTGTTCCCGAAATTGGGATCCAAAATAGACTCGATGCTGAATTTGAGCGTTGTCGCGTGCATCGTCTGCAAACTCGGTGATGTCTAATAGGAAACGTGAAAAAAACCGAGACTAAATTAAGTTCGAAGAGTCGAATGAAATGAGAATGAGTTTAAGGATAAGCATTAAACATGGCGATTAGAGAGCACAAGACCCGGCAAATGACGGCATATCTTGCTAATTTGTGAAAGAACACCGTAATGATCCGTTCTCTATCATTCTCTTTTTCTATGAAGGCCCCGCCTCCTTCAGTACTCTCTCTACTTCTTACATTTATGGGTAGCCAATCAGAGTTAGCAAATTAGTCACGCCCCCTTAATTTGTCGGCTAGAATAATAATAATGAGTAACTAATTAATTGACTTGAATATGGCAATTAAAATGAAAATATTAAACTCAAGGAATTTAGATGAGCATAATGAAAACATAAATCTTCGAAATGCGAACAATCATGATTCGACTATTTAGATTGTCACAGATTCAGATAAATTTTAGATCAATTAAAATAATTATGAATAATAATAGGACTTAGGATATTTCGTAAAATCTAAATGCGGATTGAAATTCGATTTGCAAATCTTTTAAATTCAATCGCTCGATTCGCCCGCTATTTGGAATTGGAATTATCGTCATAGACTCAGATTACATTCTTCAGATAGAAAGTGAGGAAGCGTTTTATGAGGCAAAATGGAAAATACAAATGTGAAGTGAAACAGAACAAGACTTGAAGAAAGAGGGAAAGACAGGGGCCGGCAAGGGCGCTGCTGATTGCGATCTCCCAAATATGGAAAAACGAGGCAAGGGGAAAAGGATGGAATGAGGCAAATTATGCCGAAACAACGTACCAACACATGCAAGCTAAATTAGCAGGTGGTCGCAAATCCAGAATTCCAATTACATAAAACCTGGAAAAACACATGGATTTAGAAATACTCATCGCATTTGAAGCCGCAATAATTTAAGAAAGCAAAAAAATAATATAAACTTTACAAGTTTTCAAGTTAAGGATATTCCATGATTTATCATATATCCGCCAATTTTAATTTATCGCATAACTACTATTGTAAGGTCAATTCCAAATATAGCAAATCTGGGAAAATGAACGTCCTATCCTTTATCATATAAAATTCTGAGCATCTGAGTATATCATATATATTTTAACTTCATTCTTACTTAAATAACATTTGGCTGTGTAGCCCAAGATACAATAATCTGAATAAGTGATCTTCAAATGAGGAATTGTTCAAGTGTCAAGTCTATGAATCTGTGAAAAATGAACGTCCTATGCTTTATCATGTGTGGATCTGGATATCATATATCCACACACACACACATATTCACTAATCCATCTTCGATATTGCTATTCCCCGTTGCATTTACGGTCATTTAATGAGGGGCTGTCAGTTAGCAGAGGCGAGCAGAGTTACGCAACTCGATGAAGAATGAGACTGTGGAAAACCAAACAAGGTCGAGAAAGAGAAAATCAGCATAAACATGACAAGTCGTTGTAAATCATGTAAGGATTTATTCTAATTGATCAAAATGGTCAGAATTTTTCACCACGACGAAAAATGTAAAATTCTTCAGGTTTTTCGACTCTTACAGTTATTAACTCTAAATCATGATGAATTTTACGAAAAAAAATCTTTATTTTATCTTAAAGGACCAGAATGAAGCTGATCTTCATCAACTTAAACCCTCTTAGCGATCTCTATAGCTGTTTTGCATCCGAGTTGTATCACATTCTTGAAGACACCATACATTGGAGACTAAATTAGAATAATAAAACTACAGTGATCCAACAGTTTACATTAGCATCATGTTGCTCCTCTCCTATCTTCAAATGATGCAATTCGGCGTCGCGCATTTTCGATAGTTCCTTCAGCAAATCCTTATGCCTTTCGGGATCGTCTTTCAAAAGCTCTGAAAAATCTATTTAAAAATTACAAGTTTTAATAAAACCTTTAATTTGATTATTATAATGCTCTCCAACCACCTGTTCAACGGCAGCCGTGCAAGCCATTGCACCTTGTTTTCCAAGAAGTGCACTTCCGACTCCTTAAACATGTGCAATTTTTCAAAAATCCCACAAAATTCAATACCCAACGCATAAGCAGCCACACTAAACGGTGCAGTAAACCAAGAAATGCGAGTATTATGCTTAGCTGCCAGTCGTTCTACAGTATCCAAGTGTTGTTTCTCTTCATTCCACATTTGTTGAATCATTGTTTCGGCTGGAGAGTCTAATTTAAATTGTGAAGATCAGTTCTTTCTTAAATGAAAATCATCCAACTTTTAAGTACAGCCATTTGCCCCTTGTAGATTTGATTTGCGGCGAGTTCCCCAACATGATCCACCCGTAAAATACTGTCGATCAGGGCCTTTTGATTTGCTGATTTATAAACAATTCTTTGCATGCCTCTTAAAAATATCAAATTAATTCATTTTGTTCAGGTTTTAGGTTGCAATGTATCTTGAGACCGATACTTTCGGATTCGTTTAAATTTAAATATTTTCAGAAGAAAATTCTTTTATTAGAGATTCAACATTATGTCCATTTTCCCAAGTCTTTACAGAAAAAATTGCCTTTGATATGTAAAAAAAAACAAGTAAAATAAAAATCAACAACTCTCATAAATTATGTGCGATCACAGAACTTGAACTTCATCATCATAAATCCATGAATAAATAGAATTTTAATATTCGGACTAGACTGATAAAGATAAAAATCAATAAATCAATTGATAGAAAGAAATTTGATACATAAATAGACAGCTTGGTAATAACCGTACAACAAGACGGTAAAATAGCATTGAGAAAGAAAAATGGTTTTTATAACCTACCATATGCTATTTCATTTGTCGTCATGTTGCCTTGTTATTCTAAATTGTCAAATAAATGCTAAAACCCTAGTGATAAGTGACTCCATCATGACTGTGACCGTGTGCGGAATGATCGTGACTGTGTCCGTGTTCATTACTATGTTCATGAGAATGTCCGTGATCGTGAGAATGCGAGTGATGTTCCTGGACTTGTTGTCCTGAAATTATAGTTCTCTTCCTAAAGTATAAAAAACAGGATACATATCTCCCAAATGTAATTTTCTTAGTAAAAATTTAAAAAATAGAACCTAAGAAGATGATATTATCTTCTATATATGTTATAGTTCATACCATATCTGCTAATCATAAAAATAACACAACTGAAATTCAACATACCGTAATTGTAATGACTCATCTGCTGCTGATATGTCTGTGCCTGCTGATAAGGAGTCTGATAAGTCTGGGCTGTCTGATTGTACTGATAAGCAGGTGGTTGAGTGGGCGGAGCGTAACTCGGAGCCGAATACTGATATGGACTGCTGCCGTAGGAGGTGGAGTGGGAATGGCCGTGATCTGGAAAGCAAATCATGTTTTTTTTTCTTTTCAGATAATAATCACGATGTACAGTGGTGAACAAAAGTTTTGCATCATCTGCTACGTTTTGATATGTTGCTGGTTCACCCACGTGTGGTGCACCAACCCTGCTGCAATTTTATGCGCATAGTGTGATGAATGTATCATGACTATCTGCTAATTTTCAACCCATCTCTAACTTTGAATAAACATTTTTTAGGAATCAAATAAACTGATAAAATATTCTAAGATAAAGACAATTTCTAACCTTAAAACAAATTCCATGATTGTTTTTTATAGTAAACGTGTAGAAATTTCATTTCCAAAATTTTCTCCAGAAAATTATAACGGTGGTGCAAAACTTGCTCGCCACTGTATATTCTTCAAAAATTTCAACAAAAGAAAGTTTTGAACTGCAGAAAAGAGGTAATATAAAATATGGATTCTAAAAATATGCTAATTTTAAAAAATCAATTTTTTCAAAAATATTTGTCTTTACCAGAATGAGCATCATGCGAGTGTCCATGTCCTTCTCCACTGCTGCAATCTCTCGTTTCATGACTGTGTCCGTGTGCGGTGACTGCAGGCTGTCTGCTCGAAGCCACGCCCCCATTGCTTGTGCTGAATTCGTGCGCCTGTTGCCACGTTGCGTCTTTCACGATCTGCAAAAATATCAGTAAGTAATTCATTCCGGTGTGATTTATAAAAAAAATCAGTAAGGTTCGGAAATCTTGCAACCTCGCAACTTGTGAGATAACATGTAAAAGTGAGGAGCGCTGCCTCTACCTTTCTCCATCCTATCCTAACCCTGCATATTATTTCGCTAAATTTCGAAGTTGCGAGACTTCCGAATACCCAGATTTTTAAGAATTAGAGTAAATTTCCTATAGACAAATTTAAATAGGTTTTTCAAAATTACAGAAAAAAATGTTTACCTGAACAGTCAGAACGTGTATGAAATTAGACATTTTCTCGGTGACCCGCGTCAAAACCGCCTGTTCGTCTGCGTCTCTTCGCACTCTCACATCGACTGTACCTACCTGAAAATCGATATATCAACCATTTTTTTCAATCAATAAATTAATTTAAAAAACGAACCACTTTGAGAAAATCTAACTTCCACAATTTGAGCACTTTCAACTCCAATACACCCTCGATCGTAGAGGCTTCGGAGACGTGTCTGAAAAATAACAAAAATTAAAAACCTCAATTTTAAATCTAATATTTTTAAAATCTGAATTCAAATTTGATTGGCACAATTTTATTTTCAATTGGAAAAGGGCAATATTCTATTGTTTACCTCCGGACTACTTAATGAAAATGAGACGTATCGAATTTTTAACACCTGAGTGAATGATCATATCACAGATGTACAAATGCATATTATTTGACGACACTTCTAATGGAAAATATAGAAAATAGTCGTAAGATAATATACGTGTGTACCCGCAAAATGACGCTTTATTCAAATGTTCAATATTCTGTATTTTTCATTTTCATCAAGTAGTCGAACGCCACAATATTCGTGCACTTTTCGAGAACTAAATTCTTGCCTACTAACATTTAAAAAACGAAAAACTAAATAAAATAATTTACCGATCAATCGCATTAATTTCATGTTGGGGCACGGTTTGAAGAAGGATCATTCCAGTGTAGACGGAAAGGGGCCACATTGTTGAGAAGACTGCTACGGAGAGAAAAAGACAACACACTGGGTCCGCCCAGGAGAAGGCGTGCCTAAAAATAAACTTTGTTTAAAATCCTTAGAAATATGAATTTCTCTACAAATACCAAAATTAAAATAAAATACCTGAAATGTTCACAAAGCACGAGCAGGAAACTCGTCGTCATGGCGAGCAGAACCATCGAGTTGATTTTTGGCAGAAGCAATCGCGAGAGGCCTGGAACGACCCAGCATATCGCTTCCGAAATATCAGCCGCGTGAGCCTGAAGGTAAAAAAACAATTCAATTATTTTTAAAAAAAGCCTCAAGTCTATCTTTCGATAATCCAGAATAGTCACGTTTTTGAGCATTAATGGTTTCATCAAACGAACATAGCAATACTCAACTCCGAATTTGTAATTTTCAAAATAGATTACTAAAATAATACCTGCAGACTAGAATTACTCGCCGAAGAAAGGACGTATTGGAAGGGCTGATTTTTCAAAGAGTACGCAGAAATCAAGAGTGCTATCGAACAGGCTACCGCACCGACGTAGTACGGCCAACTTCCTGAGAAAACATAAACTTTCCTAGAAAATAAACGAGAAAAACTTGATAAATTTATTTTTAAAAAAACTAATTTTTTCAAAAATAAGTAAGTTTCTTTCTAAAAATTAAAATGTTCTCACCAATTTGTTCGATGTCGTGTTCATGAGCGGCGGCGGCGTCGTGAGCTCCGTGGTGGCCGGGCGAGAGCAGATGCTCGAACGACTCCTTCGACAGGAACACGGAGAACAGCTGGGCCAACACCTGAAGCGAAAAATAAGCAAATTCAGAGCAAGTATGGATTTTTACGGCTCAATTTTAAATTATTCAATCATTTTGTACAAATTTTCTTCGTGCGAAATAAATGAATAACACAATCTACCCAAGAATATATCAATTATCTGTTTTTTTTACAATCATTATTGTCAAGAAAGAATTATTATTATTTAAAAATATAAAATCTCAAGAAAACGGTTGAAAGAAGCTTAGAATAATTACCGTAGTGCTGAAGACGGCCAAAACAGGAACTCTGGCCAGGCCGTAGCTGAATTTTTGCGTGGGCTTCTGCGATAGTGACATGGAAATGAGCGAGGACAGGATCGAGCAGAACGCGAACACCGTGATCCACAGCGCTGACATTAGGACTGCAAGTTGGAAATTATGTGATAAAATTAGAGATAAAGGATAATTTATGCTCAGTTTTATCAATTTCATGCTAATTTAGTCTAAACTCAGAAAATGAATAAAAAACACATGATAATTTCAGACTTGGGACTTTTCCACTACAAAAATTCGATCATCATCTCTCGTCCCATTATTAAGGATAGTAATTGCAAAGCTGACTGGAAAATTCCCAAATCTGGATACTTTCAAACATATGTAAAACTCTTCAAATTTCAATTGTAAAATATTCCAACTCCATGTTAATTTGCTAATTTCTGAATAAAAGATTCAAATCTTATGCGTTTTTTTTTTAAATACGGTCTTATGAACCTTATATTTTCGAAGCGCTCTACATTTATTCCCGAAGAAAGGAAATCGAAGAAAATAAATGAGTGCAAAAGAATGGATGAAAATGAGCAATGAGTGCGCTCAATTACCCAAACAACTGTCAACATTTGCGCGATTGAGAACGATGCACAACGCCGCGGCAAGGTTTCAGATGAGCGGGGCTAAAGCCCAACCATAAAGGATATAAGACCGTGAAAACAAAATAGAAAAATGTAAATTTTACCGATAGAATGGCTCGAGGATACGCAGAAAGCGAGTACAGCCACGCAGCAGAGACACGCGGCTGCAGCAAAAAGACCGGAACGGCCCTGCGGGTGGTTGGCTGCCGCAAACAACCAACCTAGGCCTGACATTCGGACTGAAAATGGTCAATTTTGATTAAAGATAAAATAATAACGGGAATAAAAGCGACAAAATAATAAATCGACAAGTATCCAATTGTCAAAAAAACCACGCATAGCAATTGCATTTTAGGCCGAAAAGAGCGAATGGGCGGGACTTAGAGAAAGAGAAGCTACTGGGAAGGATATGGGCGAGGGTATTTCTGCTCAAATGGAGCTGCTAAAAGCAGACGGGTTGAACGTCTATGGTGTAGTAGTAGCATTGGACGCTTCCAACGTCTAGGGAAGGTTTCAATCACCTTCGGGCGCAGATGCTTTTTTTTTTTATAAAACATGCAAAATATTTAAACTAAAATAATAATAGCTATGCGAGAAGTAACAACGCCGCTGATGTTCAATAATTCTATAATAAACGGTTTTTCACTCCGATTTTTATCCGTTGGATAAATGCAAATATGAAGAAATAAAATAAAATAAAATAATGTCCGGGGATCCACGAACGACTGGGAACACTACTGCTCGGTCCTAGTGTGCGATAATTTTAAAAAAAATAGTTGCTGAACTAGAATTTAAAAATTATGCATTTCATAAAATAACGTTTTGGTATGAAAGGTCGAAAAAGACGGGGAAGGATAGATAATTATGACTATCTGTAGCATTTCTAAATATCGCGAAAATTCAAAACTAACTTTATCTGGTTATTAGATTACAGATATGAATATTTTCTGTTAAAAATGATCAATAGCAAATTGGTTGCAAACATATGACACATAGAAAATAAATTCGCTTTGATTTTAGTCCTACAACTTTGCGTTTCTTGGCAAAAATAATAGAGAACTTTGGCAAAAATGTATTGCGTGAACGGGGAGTCGAGCCCCGAACGATTGATCGCGTCTCCGACAATGCGGTGAGTGGAAGTCAACCATGTTACCGTTACACCATCCACGCTTGAAAAAAAAACCCTCAAATGGCGCATTTGAGGGAGAACCCGATCTTCTCGTTCAGCGCTATAGTGTGGCTTGTGGATAAAAAAGAATCAAGTGAAAGTGAATCGATTCGCCTTCTTTAGCCTAGAGACCACCAGCCATGTTTGTTTATTCACCAAAATCGGATGAAAGACCCATTTTTGAGTACCTTGTTGGATCCTTCATCCATCCCCGATGCGAAAAAAAACCGGAAAAATTAGCATAAAATTAATTTTAAAGATAAACTTGCGAAAATCCCCAAGCAAAAAGAGATTTTCGAATCATCACTTCAGAAATTCATATCTCTGGTTAATCTGATCTGTTTTTCATGCGGTTCTTTTTTGCTATAAGCTACTCTAGTATGAAAGAACTATGGAAAAAATACTTTTATTATTTTGTCTTCACAGCGCTTAAATAATGACGTCAAGGTAAATGGTTCATTATAATCGACAAATAATATCGAATTTAGTCTACTTGAGATAAAAATATTTAGTAGAGGTAACTGAAATTCTAACAGCCAGCCGAAGGCTGGCACTAGAACGACGAGCGGGCGGGCGCGAAGCGCTCGCGAGTGAGTAGTTCTAGTTACCACTCTATATAAGTATGTTTTCGAAATCATTTCGATTCGAACACAAATTAGCCATTATCCCGAAAACAATTATTCATCCAATTTTACACGCATAGCTAAATTTATATTCCCTAATGCCATTTTTTTAATCAACTTTCAAACTATTTAAACCTGAAGTTATTCATCGGGAATCGCATTTTTCTTGGTTTATTTTTCTAAATTTCATAATCATTGGCGAAAAATTGGATTTTTTAAATCGTGTTACGCAAGATGATATTTGACATGGAAATCAATATTTCATTGAGACAGGGCAGAAGATAACATTTTATCAATCAAATTCCGTTTCCATTTGGAAAAGCACTACTGAATGAAAACGAACTTGATCGACAAGCAGACTAAATTTATCAATAATTGGCTCATTTGACCAATTAACTATTTGAACTCTGAATATAATGAACTATTTTTCGTCATTATTCATATTTATATTCTTGATTTCATTAACAGAACTTGTCCATGCACAGCGATGCAATGGAATTGAATTTGATTATAATGACAAGTTAGTTTGAAAACTAAGTAAAATTTCGAGTTGATTTACTATAAAATTCAGATGCTACCACTTTTCACAAGACACTAAAAGTCACCAATCTGCTGAAGATTACTGTGAATCGGTTGGTTACAAACTCGCTCAAATAGATTCAGATAGTGCCAATACAGTACTCAGAAGTCAGATGATTCATCATTTATTAATATATCAATTTTTCTATAGTTGAAGCTCAAATAAAGTATGGTGTAAATTATGGTTCATATTATATTGGACTTTCTCGAGCAAATAGCAGCGCGAAATGGACATGGTCTGACCAATCCACGTGAGATAGAAGTTTATTTTAATTTCTCTTTCTTATTGTTAGAAAACTTTCAGTCCAAAATATTTGAATTGGGCCAAAGGTATGTAACATTTATTTTAAAGTCCATCTTAAAGTATTGGGTAATTGTTTTATGTGAACCTTCTTCGAGCAATAATTGCGCAGTTCAAAGAATTAGCGACGGAAATTGGGTAGGAAATTTTTAGGTTGTCTGAAATAGCTTTACAAAATGCAGATTTCCTTTGCCTGTGCAACATCTAATGTCTATCTTTGCGAAGGTCCTTTATCAAATGAGTAAGTACATACTTGTTTTACATAAAATATGTGTATGATAATGAAAGCAATTGCATGCTTGAAATAGTTATCAAGTGAAGAATGATATTCAGAACCTGCGCATATCTGGGAACGAATGGATGGATTAACCCAGTTACAAACAAATGTTACACATTTTTCTTGGTATGATATTTCCAAACCTCATCTCTTACATAAACCTAGAATTACAAAACTGACTTGTTTGATCAGTGCAACGGCTCTATCCATAGTCAAGCGGAAGACGAATTTGTCAGAGGTTTCGTTAGATATTGAATATTGTATAAGGATTGAAAAAAAACAGATTTTGCGCAGAATTTCTTCTATACAACTGGATGTTTTAATGGTGAGCAAGATCTTCTTATGTACCACATTGGGACACTGAATGGCACAAGTAATATTTTTCAAAAGTTTTTTTTTTCAAATAAAAATTCGTTTTTTTAGCTGGTAGCGATTCACACATATGGTTTGATGGTTGGTAAATTTGTCGAAAATTTTATCTTTTTTATTCAAGGAGAACCATTTGACTATTATCGCGGAAACTTGACTTATTGGAGATTACTCTGGGGTGATGACTTCATTTACGTTATTGTGAGAAGGATTTTTTTGGTATTTGGTTGACTGACAATTTTTATAGGGAATTGTGAATCCGAAAACGAGATCGACCGAATGGAAACAATGGGAAGATTCGAATTTTGACATGGTACCGCAATCATGCCAATATTTCCTTTGTAAAAGTGATCTATGAGAATTAGTATTTAAATAAATGTTCTAGATCGTGATATTAATCACAAACCGTCCTATTATACACGCATCGAAATATTTAAATTTACAAATTGTGTGAATTGAATACAAGTTATTTTACAAAAGATCATGTGAAAACTGCTTCTTCAAATTGAGCCAAAGGAATTGATGAACTTTCTTGATTTATTCAACGTTATAATCTTGCGATAACTGCAAAATAATTTTTATTGCGAAACCCTGCCCTAATACTGAACGATAAATTTAAGAGTGGATGTCAGAAAAAAATCAAAGTCATAAGGAAGGGATGCGAAACAGGGGTCCGTCGATTTGGCTGATTTTCACATATATTGTTCAGTTTTTCACGCTGATTTTTGTGGTGCAGTCCGTCTTTCATTAAAATGCAAGTGAACAGAGTTATGCGAATTTCAAGTTTTTACATACCCTATGTCAGGAAAAAAAAATCATAATTCTCTTATTTGTGAACCAAATCGAACGGGATTTTCAGCATTGAATAACCCATGAAACTCTACAAATAATGTAACTACGATCACCTGCTACGACTGACAATTTTCCGCCAAAATTACTTTCTAAAAATTTCTTTATATTTTTACATTATTATCCTACTCCAGATCTACGAAAAAAGAATCATTCGATTTGGTTCACAAATAAGAAAGTTATGATTTTTTCCTGACACTCACTCTTAACTTTATTTCTGAAAATTCGTTCAGCTAAATTTGTAAACTTGCACCTTGAAACGTATTTTGCTCACGGATATAACTGCTATCCTTCACCATTGGAAAAACTACATTTGAACTTCAGTGATTCGTGTTCACGCATAAATGGCTCTTTCAACGCTAGCGGAAAATAATTGAACTTATCTTCTACAAATTTACTGTGAGAGCAGCAAGAAGAATCATACATCTTACTTTTGACTTATACTCATCTGCAAAATGCAAACTTTTACACGCACTACATTCCTTATCTCTATCTCCAATGAATACTTTTCTACGTTTTCGTTATTGACAGCTAAAAGTTTCGCTTCTTGTTGTATGTTATGTGACGTTTCTTATAGTCAGCTTTTTCAACATCACTTTTCCTTTTTCTACCTCTTTTTGGTGGAGTATTCGTTGGGAAATTAGCGATAGATGAGAATAAACTTGAAACGTTTGACATATTTCTTTGACCTGGACGTAAAGCATCGAAAATCGTGAATCGTAAAATTTGGTGGAAAGATACAGCTATTATTGTTCAAAATTCTTGTAATATAATAGCATAAAAATTCTCCACAACTAACGCCATCATTTTGTCTGGCAATTTCTTGATCACTTCTGGCTATTAGCATTGAATGAACGCCTGTTACGATTTCGCACACTTCTTGATATGTATCATAAACGTAGTTCGAAATATTCATAAAAAGAGTCGTAGTAATATATTTCGAGAGTTTCGAAGTTAATCGTACATAACGTAAAGTGGATTCTACTTTGATCGAAAATTGGGACAAATAAAATCTTGCATCCGTTGAAAATCGTAACATTTGCAGTTATAAAATCTCGAACATACTGTAAATAGTCATCTTGAAGCGTAAAGAAATGATCATGAATCATCTACCAAATCGTCATGTCTACATAAGAAACTTTCTCATAATGACTTTGATTGTACTCGTGGACTTTAAATTTAACAAAATCGTTGTCGCTATTCGCGGTCCATACTTTACTATCAATATTACCTTTTTCTTCGGCACTCGCCCCCAACTCAACATCATCTACGTCATAATTAAAAAAAGGACAACGTTGGCTCTTTTGAGACTCACCAGAACAAAACGAAGCAGGCCAAGAAATAACTTACTTTCAAATCTTCAACAACTAAACTGAGCATATGCTAATTCAACACATGAAAAGACACGAAAAGCCAACAGCGAAAAAAATTATTCTGAACGAATTTTTAAGATATCGATTACAAATTTAGCATATCAAACCGTCGAAAATTTTGCATTTCATCATTTCTCGAGACGTCCTGACTCTGTGTAGAGAAAGAGACGCGCAGCATAGGGTCGTGCATAATAATGAAACGAAAGACTTCTCTCGTGAAATGAAACTTGATACAAAATTAACATTTTAACGTGTTAACGTTCACTTGAATTAATTGTGGTTCATTCTACTTTTATAATATAGATAGATAGATTTTCAAAGATTTGCATTTTATCGTCTTTTCCGGCTATTTGAATTCTTTGTGACTTCGCGACCCAGAAATTTGATGACTTTTCCTGGATGTTAATGACCCATTCTATAAAGAAAAAGGCGACTAGCATGTTTGCTACCACTATTTTGGTAGAATTTAACCAAAAAAATCCAAAAACCAAGGATAGAGTCGCGAAATTTATGCTTTGTAAAGTATTGAAGAATCCAAATCGCCTTCTCTTCATCATAATTTGCATTTTTAAAATGATGTTTCTTGAAATTGCAAGATAATTACAGGTAAATTCCAGAAAATTTGCAAATCATGGATTCGCCAAATCCCATGAACTTATTTTTCTCGATTTATTTTTTATCCTGCGCAACGATTGGAGCTATTGGGAATTTCCTGATCATTTTCGTTACAATTATGGACAAGTAACTCTTCAATCATCAACGAAACTTTGTTTTTCTGAAATTTAGACGATTACGAAATGCGTGCAATATTTTCATCGCATTTCTGTGCGCAGGCGATTTGCTGCACGAATTATCCGAATACACGATGGTCATATCGTCGCATATGTAAGGAATTATTGTTTTTTTGTATAGGATTGTTCGAGTTTTGGCTCAAACGTTTGAAATTTGAATTATGATGATCATGATCAACTCGGGGGTCTTAAGGAAATTTAATTTCTGTTCGTAACCTTTGAAAATCCAAATCCATGAAGCCCTTTAATAAATGAAATTAACTCAATGATAAAATTTTAGCACATGGGACCATAAACTGGTCCAATCTGATTGTTTCTACTATCACTTTATTCCAAACATCGGTTTTACACTGTCTGGCTGCTCTTTGCTCAATATCGCATTGGATAGGTTGATTGCTATCTCGACGCTCAAATAGTTTGTCTTCTGTAGTATTTAGATAAAAGTTTATTTTTAGCCAGAGTTTCTGCAATACTAAATCCTATATATTTTCTCATGTCGCTCCATCACTAATTGCTTCAACACTATTAGTTATTTTTGGCGCTTTCGATTTATCGAATGAAGAGTAAGAAAATTATAGTTTATTTAGAAATAAACTTTGCAATTCTATTAAAAATACGCAAAATTAATTTTTTTTTAAATCTAAATCATATATCATTTAGATTCATGGTAAATAGAATGTACAGTAGAGAACAAAAATTGGAACATTTGATGATTTTTGAAACGCTTCATACCTAGATTTTTATCGAAAAAATTTCCGTGGAATTTTAGAAACTTGAAGATGACATCGAGTAACAAAAATTCATGGAAAATTAGAAATCGAGTCGATTAAATATCAATAGAATGTTCCAAATTCTGTTCATTATTGTATGCCGGGTAGTTTTACTTCCACATTTCAGACGTGTTGTCTGCACCATTATCGGTGGATTCCGAGAAACAATTCGGACAATTCAGTTTTTCTTTTTTAATGCCGTTGTTTTTTTCACCGTTGTCGTTTATTTCCGGCTGTTATGGGTTATAACTCATAACAATAATGGTAACAATCTTGGCATATATATGTTTGGGACACCCCCGATTCAGAACTATTTTGTTAGCTCGACCAGTGGCCCCTATTCACAAAAAGTTGTGAATCGGACAGTTCTGGATCGGGGGTGTCCCATATATTTAATAATTTGAAAATTGCATATTGGGCTAGTAAAAAGCGTCTGACAAGAACAGTGATGGTTTCCAGCGTCGTGTTAATACTCTCATGGGGAATTGGTGCTGTCATTATTATCATCATCGCTCCTCGAAGGCCATTAGAGTAATTTTTGAGTCGATATTTATGAAAAAATTTCAAGATTATCCAAATAAACCAAACTGATATAATTTTTTCTTTTGGAGTTGAAATAGTATATTACCAAAATTGTATTTGCTTAAATTTTGATAATTCAGATACCAACTAGCTACAGAATTGTCAGGAGGATGTTTCATGAACTTCGGAATGGCTGTGAATTTTATCGTCTATTATCTGATCAAGTAACAAATTTATGATTTCTATCAAACAAAAAGTAAATTTTAGCCAAGATTATCGCTCTGCATTGGACAACTATTTTCACTTCAACCGAATATTCCGATGTTTGAAGAAAATCGAAAATAGAATCGACCCTTCAAGTTCTTTTAATATTCCGATGTCTGACGAAAATCTACAATAAAGTGTCGACTCTTCAATTCCTTCGATCTAGAACTGTTATAGAATTTAAATATAAAATTGCTTTGACAATTCCAAGTATTTTATCGAGATCTCGAAAGATAAATAAATTTGTACAATAAGTAACGAATTCTATTTTTGTGTATCAAAAGAAGATAATATTCTTTTATTTTTTACTCCTTCCTACCAAAATAGAGATGAAATTCCGACTCCGAAAATTTCGATGGTCAATTCTGAGTCAGGGGTGGAACCCAAATGAGTTTTACTATAGTAAAACTTAACAAGCTACGATAGCAAAAATTTTAACTATGATAGTTAAATTTTCGTTTAACTATCGTAGTTAAACTTATTTGAGTCCCACCCCAGCATTTCTTGCCAAAAATAATGAATTTTTAACAAAAAATGTATTGCGTGAACGGGGAGTCGAGCCCCGAACGATTGATCGCGTCTCCGACAATGCGGTGAGTGGAAGTCAACCATGTTACCGTTACCCCATCCACGCTTGGGAATTTCTCCCTCGTTGGCGCATTTGGGGGAGAACCCGATCTTCTCGTTCAGCGCTATAGTGTGGCTTGTGGATAAAAAAGAATCAAGTGAAAGTGAATCGATTCGTCTTCTTTGGCCTAAAGACCACCAGCCATTCTTGTCTAATCACCAAAATCGGACGAAAGACCCATTTCTGAGAACCTTGTTGGATCCTTTATCCATCCCCCATGTGAAAAAACCGGAAAATTAGCATAAAATTAATAAAAAATAAACTTGCGAAAATCCCCAAGCAAAAAGAGATTTTCGAATCATCACTTCAGAAATTCATATCTTTGGTTACACTAATACGCTTTTTTGCTATAATCCTGTCTAGCCCTACAGATACCTAGAAAAATACTTCCATAACTCTGCCTTCACAGCGGAAATATCACTTGCACCCTCTAATCAAGACGAGGATGACGAGGCCATCTCGGGTTTTTTTTCAACCAGAGTATATTAAATCAGTGGAAAAGATGATTAATTATCAAGGAACGATCAAAAACTTCAAAATAACAGAACTCAGACATCGCTTCTTAGACATAGGCGTCAGTATAATCCCAGCACCGATGATGAGTTTCTTATTCTGCGTTATTGTGATTTTTATAAAAATTCGGAGAAATATTAGGTTGTGGCATAAGTAATGAGAAAATTTTGGCATTTACATTTTATCATATTTCGC
>LIAE01010153.1:0-23830 GCA_002287525.1 Diploscapter pachys
ATATAGTTAGTTAACACTAAAAAGCCTCGGAAAAGCGAAACTTTTACCATTGGTCACCCCTCGGTTGAATCTCTCAAAGACTCTGTCTTAACAACTCCTCCATCACATGACCCGTCTCGCGCACCAATTCCCAGACATTCATTTCCACTTACGTTTTAGCAAAGCTATAAATTTCAGGTAGTTGAACGGAACTGGCTATTTTCATATGAACACATCTACTCTAGTGGAAACCGTAAATATCAACTTGGAAGACTTTTCTGATGTGTTCCTGACCTGCTCAACTTGCTTATTCACTTACGACCAGGTTAAAGAAGTTATAATACTTTAAAACCAAAATATTCTAAAAGCGTTCTGAGAGATTCATCCGTTCATGATATTCAAAAATTTCAAGTTGAATTATTCTAGGATTTTTATACAAGTTCGTCTGCTCTAAAATACCAAACTATTTAACCATAAATTGTGCGTCAAGTTTCTTGAACTAATTAAATAAAATGTTAGAATCAACGAAAAGCCAAGCTACTGCCATGTAGTCATTCCGTCTGCCTATCCTGTCTAAACCAAATTGCCGCACTTTCTCAGGTAAATTATAATTGATGAAGTGTATAACCTGATTATTGAAATTTTCCAGAGCGAAACAGCGTCACTGCGTTGCCCGTTATGCAGAGATGTGTGCGTGATTCCAGCAGGCGGTGTGGCTTCGTTTCCAGGCGCGTTCATCATCAACAAACTACTTGATGTTATGCAGGTACGCGTATCTGAAAAATAAACTTTTTACTTTCAATACATAGAAACTTGTTTCATTTTTATCAAGAATTTTCACTAGGCAACCTAAAAACTTGTATCAAGAAAGGTATCGAAGAGTAGCCTGCAATTAGGCATTTCTAACAAGTAAACCATTCATTAAGCTCGGATTTGGAATTATGAATATCGAAGCTTTTCAAATTTAAGCAGTCATGAATATTCATTACGATAGTTTTTACCTCATTTTTCTGAACATTGGTTTTCAGAAGCAGCGTAAAGACGTAGTGCCTTCGTGTGCAGTACACCCTTCTTCCGAATTGTCCTACTGCGAGTGCTGCGATTTGGTCTTCTGCCAAAGTTGTCAGGCTTCGTTGATCAAGTAAGTTGCCGATTAATGTATTTTTTTGCATGAAATGTAATTCAGATTAGTTCTTATCTCCCATTTTAGCATTAGATTGATCAGAATATTCTATCCATGAATTCCCACATTTCTCATGATTTCAGAAATACGTTCATAAGAATTCAGATGCAACTTTGTTAAGTAGAGAGCGCAAGCTCACCCGCTTTGTGAGGACAAAGTCAAAGAGCAATTCTTCGTCAATTAAAAAAAATTCTAGAAGATTTCGAAAACTATAATTTTACTTCTTTCCTTTTCCCATTATTAGATGTTACATTAGGGAACATTTTTGCAAGGCACGCTTTTCGCTTGACGAAAATTCGCTCGCAAAAATGGGTTTCTGATCGTCGTCTTCAGGAATTCATATCTTGGAGCCCACTGGTTTGTTTTACATGCGGGTTTTGCTACATATTTGTTAAGCCCCATAAATTTATAGAAAAATACTTTTATGACTTTGTCTTCACAACGGGAATCTCGCTTGACCCTCTAAGGTTTCATTTATCGTAAAAATGAATTGATAAAATCTAGTTAACTAAATACTATCTGATAAGAGATAGGTTGGGCAAAATACGAATATGAACTGTAACTAACTTTCTGATCAATCTATTACACTTTCTGCCAAATTGAATACTATTTTCTCCATTCAACCTAAATTTAGTATTGCGAAATGTATTCTTATCACTTTTTCTCACTAATAATAAACAAACAAGCACGCGTCTGCATACAATACGCAGACTCGATAATTCCATCTTACTAATTAGTTGCAAATTTCTCGTTAAATTTTCAGCAAGAAATGCACCCAGCACACAGTCATTCCATTCTCGATCGCCCTTAAACGAATGTCTGAAATCGTCGTCTACAAGGCTAAGGTTTGAGATAGTCGCAGGCAGAGTTCATCTAAAATTTGACATGTTGTAGGGTCGTCTGAAGGCTCTAGAGCAAGCTCACGAGACAGTTACACAAGAAATCGAGCAACTCGATCAAAATGTCGACAAAATTCTCGAACAGATCAACACTACTTTCCAGGTAATGATAATTCATGAAAATTAATCGATTACATCATTAGTACTGTGAGACAAAACAGACTAATTGCTGATGATTATTCTTGGACAAGAGTTACATTAAAAAGATAATTAAAGCTTAAAAATCGATAGAAAATGAAAATATTAAATCGGCTGACTTTCTCTCTGAATCGTGGATGAAATGAGATCTTTCCAACTTCCTGCGGCGTATCCTCTGAACTGTGCGCAATGGAGCATGACTAAACAGATCTGACAGTAATCGCTGCGTAGAGCAGGAGAGAGAATAGTCATATTGAGCTATGCTATTGTTTGAAAGGCGGGGGATAAAGGGAGAGAAGGATGACGGATATTCCTTCTCTTGATGACCATTGACTGACTGACTGACTGACCACTCTGCAGGAAGTGTCTTCGATTGTGGAGAACAGAAGACGAGACATCATCGAATCTGTGCGAGTGCGAAGGGATGACAAAAGGAAAGTGCTGAAGGACCAGATCGAGGCAATCACTGATGAGAAGAAGAAACTCGAAAAGGTTAGTCTGATGAACAAGTTGAATTTCTTTTTGCAATAGATGGAGTAGTGTAGAAGGGCAATATTCGATCTCACCATGTAACGAAAAATCATTATTCGTCTGAAGAGTTTCAGAAACTATTCAATCATTTCAATTTCCAGGAACTAGAAAGCTGTCAGTTGGACGTGCGATCGATGGCTCGTCAACTGAAGTCAATGGAGTCGAGTTGGGATAGACAATTGACACAGCCGAGAGAGAATGCGTTCCTTAGACTCAACACTAACTCGACGCAACTTGTTTGTGGTATGAAGACTAGCACAATGAACTGGGAAAAAACATCGACACTTCAGATATTCACCGCAGCCTAGCTGAATTCGGCACTTTGAGTGCATCAACAACATTCCCTGGTGAATGCACGATTAGTCTTGTCGAGCCTGCAGCTACTCATATCGACACTAAGTTCCTCGTCAAGTCCGTCAAACTCCGACTATCTTGATCAATAAGCTATTCTTTCTAGAACCTTCGACGTTGATGGTCGTTCTCGTACTTCTGGAGGTGACCCGATCGACGTCACAGCCAAACATGGCAATGAGACGAACTCGGTGACGGTTAATGATCTGAACAATGGTACCTACGAAGTTATTCTACGGTAGATACTAAATCTGAAACAAATCATCATTTCTGGTAAATTTCAGAGCATCAACTCCAAGTGAGTATTCGATCACGGTTACGATATTCGGCAGGCCGATTCGTAACAGTCCGTTTACGGTCAAAATTGATGATCGTCATCCACCTCGGTTTGATTAACGAATTAGTCAGTTGGAAATTTAAAAAATATATATATTCAGTTGGCAACTTCCTATTGAACTCCTTCGTCCAACAAAGACTCACATCGACACCAATGAACTGTTCTACGTGCTCGACAGCGGAAACAATCGAAGTAAATCTTACCTAACCCAAAAAGTCAAATGAAACTCTTAATTTTAGTACGAATCGTGAAAGAGAACGGCAATTTGGTGTCTGACATCAAGTCTAAATGCCTGGATGGTCAATCTGCTGTTGGGCTATCTCTGCTGGCTGGAGACGAGTTAGCAGTGCTCAACTGGAAGACCAAAGCTGTCAGTCGGATCAACATGAAGGGAGAAGTTATTCAGGTATCATCCATCTCCGGCGAAAAGACTAAAATCTAAATTTCCAAAAAAGATGTAAAGATTAGAATTTCATCAAACAAAGAGGCAAATGCCACGATTGTTTGTAAAACTTGCTCATTAACAAAACTTTTCGCCACTCGTTTGTTCTATTTTGGGAAGCAACCAATCATTTCTATCAAGAAAACCGCGAGAAAGGCCTCGCATAACGGCGCAAGAACTTATAGCCACAAATCTGAGCCAAGTTATGAAACTGAACTTTCAATAACTCACCGAAAGAAAATGTTAGAATAGAGATCTGAAATCTATCTTCTGATTTTTAATTCAACTAAAACTAAACCATATATCAAATCTAAAGTTTAGTCGATCAACTTCTCCGAATTCAAAGAGCCGATAGATCTGGCCGTCGACAACCGAGGCAGATATCTGATTGCTGATTCTGATAAGGTTTATTTCAGCATAAATTCCACTACAATCAACAAATTTTAGATCTTCGTGTTCGACTCGTCCCTTCGCCCTCAATTCAGTTTTCCTGTGAAAGGTCATCGAATCACATGTGTCAATCTGGGACTGGACGATGATATCCTAGTCGGAACGAACGACGGACTGCAGTTGTTCGATGGGGCTGGAAGATTCCTCAGATCATTCGATCTAGCTCCCAACGAAACAACACAAAGGTAAACTTATCTTCGAAAATCAACTAACGTCTCCTGATTTAGCGGAGCTCGCTTTATCGTCAACTCGGTTGTGGCATGTCCGATTACTTCAAAAGTCATTGTGGGGATAACTAATGTCAAGCTGAACAAAGCCGTACTAGCAGTGAGTTATTCGAAACTAGTCAAAGTTGAACATTAGGAAAGCTTCCCTGATACTAATATGAGTGCTACCAATCTGTATTATAAAAATTAGCAATTAAGCTAATTTATTCAAACTATTTTTAGGTGTGCCGTTACAAGGGATCATTCGTGTTCTACATCGACTCTTACGGCAGCCGACTTCGTTCGCCCTGTGGCATTTCCCTAGCACCGTCCAATTTAGAATCTCGTACAGGACAATGTTATGTTACTGATCACGTTACAAGCACAGTCAAAACATTTCAATACCAGTGAACAAAACGTATGAGACTCACTTTGTAGATATTCTTTGTTTCTAATGGAACCTCGAACAATATTCAGAGATAAACTATCATAAATCAGCATTCTCAATACCGATGAGCTAACTAATGAGGATAGCGAAAAATCTGTACTAGTGTGTTCATTGGTCGGTAGTGATTTTTGAGAAAATCAATTGGCTTCCAGTATTCAGTTGGCGCTGACCGCTTATATCTATGTGTTAGCAACAAGCACCGACTGAATACTAACTAGTTTTTTTTTCAAAAATATATCGAGCAGTTGACGCACTGATGCTGATCGGGTATTAGGAATGTCTAGTAAAGGCTGCTTTTAAAATGAATAATTTACTATCTCTGAATATTGTATGATCATGATTATGACCACACAGCCCAATCAAATCCCATGATAAATTTCGTTTGTGAGCAATTTGATTCTAGGTCGATTTATCCATTTTCAATCTCGGTCCAATGCAATATTTTTCATCCAAAATATTGCAACTTTGATTTTAGGAGGTATTCAATTTAATGGAAAACTTTGTAAATAGGATTTCTTTTTTGTAAATATTCTTTGTAGTTTCTTTGCCATTTCATTGCAATGTTGTGGTCTTACTTTAGTGAATATTCCTTTCTACCTATGATCAGAATGAGAACCGTTTGTGTGAATTTCGTCATAAGACTCCTCCCTAATTTACCCTCAATTGTCAGTGATAATTACCCTATTCTCAGTACATACACATTATCCTTTTCCTTCTACATATTCTGACTCAACTAAATTTCATTTACAAATAAATGATTAGCCTGCCTATATTATGAAAATTTATTATATTTATTTTATGCGAATAAATAATGCTTTGAATCACTGATTTGATAAAACATTAACCTGATAAAACACGTATAAGATCTGATTTGAACGATGGACGATAAATGATAAAAAAAACTTTAAATAAATTTTAAAATTCAAGATAAAAAATGCAAAATGATATGAAAAGGGAATGTATTTTGATTATTCAATCACTACGGTATTTTTTGCCTTCATTAAGTAGGACAGATAAAGATTTTTCCAATGATTATTTTGACAACTGTCAAAATAGTTAATTGTTTTGGAGAATTTCGGTATTCTGAAAAATAGAGTACTTGAACCTGGCTGATTATGATAAGCAAATTGGAATATTCAAGATAAACGAGTAGAAAACATAGGGTTTCATATCTAAACTTTTTTTTATATGGAGTACTTAATTTGAGATTTTCTTAAATTAGTAAAAATAAATCGTAAGATTTCAAAAATATATATGTATGAAAAATCATTACCTGCAGCTACGCACTTCACATTAAATGACCCGTTTTGTGCTTGCTATTCTGGCTTACAAATCAGCAGTGGCCCTTTTCTTGTAGTGCTCGAAGACGTGCGTCACCCTCTCCGCAGTCTGTGCCAAGGTCTTCCCCCAGTAGTAGTACGCCAATTGCAGCACTGAGACGGGTTCGCCATGCGTAATTCCGCCGACCGACATCAGAATTCCTGAGAATGGAACGAGACCGCGGCCTGAATTAGAAATGATATTTTTAGTTTCAGATGGAGTAAAATAGCAGACATAAGAGCTGAAGCTAAAATTCAACAATTTGAAATTGAAATTAGTTTAAATTAATAATGTCAAAAAATTTCCGAATGCTACTTTTTCGGTAATGAGAGTGAAGCTCTGAAAGCTCGTAACTGAACAATTTGTTTTATTGTAAAATATATGAAAATAACAATAACGAACAAATTGCATACCGTAACAAGCGAGAGTCGTTTCTGGCGCGAACATGTAGTTGTAGGATTCAAACATTCCGTGGCGGAAATTCTTTCCTGAAATTTAACGGTTAATAAGCTGGAATAAAAATTCACATATCCTACCAACAGTGAAGGATTCCTTTTCGACAGCCCGAGTAGCGACATCTTCAACGCGAGAAGCACTGCCTGTCAGAACTGTGCAGGTGCTGTTCAGCCAGAGAAGACCTGAAATAAATCATTTTAGTCTTTTAAATAGAAAAGAAATCAGAAATTCAAATTTTGGAGGTAATTTTTCGCATTTTTGAATACTGCAGTTTCCATACTGAATCTCAAAAGATTCCGATTTAAAAGTAGGAACAAAATCAGTTTAACTTTCAATAAAGGAAACAAAATCATACCAGCTCGTCCAGTGGACGCATAGGGTGCGTTAATCAAAGCGACGTATTCGGTCAGAGAAGTGTACAACAGGTTGATCTGAATTTGTAAATCGGGCATTTATTTTTGTGGCAAGAAATTGCAAACCTTGACATCGTGAGCTCCGAGAACTACAGGAATCCAAACAGAGGACACTCCTTGACCGTAATTCTTCCGAAGATCCGATGCCAGACTTCCGACAATAGAGTCCAAATTCGGAAGGCCTGAAAAGTGGATGGCTATATTTTGCATTCGTCGAACTTTAGGCAACTTAGGAAAAAACAAGGCAACATGACGATGAAATCATACTGGAAAAGAAAATACAAGTCTTTTCTCCTAGTGCCCTATAATGTTTCGTATGACTTGTCATCTTGTTGTTTTGTTTTTTTCTTTTATCTTGGAAAGTTTTTAGGCCAAGAAGAGTTGTAATTTTCATTCCATTAAACTAAAAACTACTGCATGAATTGAAAAGTGAAAAGTTTTGGAAAAAATCCCTTCTATCCGAATCTGAATACAAACAAACATTTAAAATTTCATAATTTTTCGCATATAAAATAAAATATTTTGTACTAACCTTTTGCTTTGTCGGCCGCAGCTCTGAATTCCTTGGGACTGATTGTGTAGAAATTCCATTTGAGGAGATATTGGACGCCCATGAACAGCAGATACAGCACTACGAATCGACGGATGATTGTGGAAATGAAGAAGGCCATTCTGGTGGATTCCTCTGAAAAAACAAAAAATAATCCAAATCCTAAAAAGTCGCCGAAAATAATCCGCAAGAGGGGAATTTTCCTTGTTCAGCGTAATCGTTCTGCGTGTTCAATTCCTAACCTTGAGAATGACCTAGTTCTGGAGAGGCAGAGAAAGAAAGGAATTCTCATCTTTTCTTCGCTTGTCTTACTCCCGAAACTCATTCAGCTCGTATTTTCATCAAGTTAAAAAGTAAATCAGCTAATTTTCGTGTTTCAGATAATTCCCAACTGAAACTTACAATTTAATCAGTTCAAAATGAAAAACTAAAATAAAGTTTCACCGTTTAGTCTCAGGTAAATCAGCAAAACAAACTAAATTCGATAAGGTAGAGTTGCAAAAGAGGATATGAACCTCGTCTGAAAATCTGCTGTTTTCGATTTGCGCGTCACAATTTTATTTTCACAGTTCAAGATCAAAATTCATAAGGAAAGCCTTACAGAAAATAATATGCTAGGAAAATAAATAAAAATGATGACAAAACGAAAAGAAAACAACGAAAAATATAGAAAAGGAAAGGAGTCATTCAGTTTTGGAAGGGATGATGAAACTATCCATAGACGATCACTTTACTCTGAAAGGTGATGTTTACGATAATATTTCGGAGTAAAATAACATCTTGATTCGATTGGTGATTTATCAGTCGGACAAAAGTTGATGTTGCGAACCCGCGGTCGACTAATTTGCCATACAATTTCGGTTCAATTGCTGGCTTCGAGATAACGAATTAGGAATTAATTTCAAAAATGGAGTAAAACAATAAAAAGGAAAGAAAAGACTTGCTTTTACACATTTGCACTTTCATAAATCTTAAAATTATCGTTGAATAGCAAAAATATCCAGCTGTTCCCTTGCAATTCAATGATACGCTAAAAATAACTTAGTACTTTCACACATTTTGAGGATCATTGGAAGAAATAAATAAACGATGATAAAATGTATGGGAAATGATCAGATCAGATTCATAAGAAGATAAAGTATTTGGGATTGCATTTTAAGGAAATACTATTTGAAAAATCATGATTTTTGAGTGTCTAAAATTCAGGAATGGGAATTAACTACGATGATTTTATGCTCTTCGAAGAATTTACAGAAATTTTGATAAAAACAGGTAAAAATAATAATTTGCTCACTGTAAATCCGATTCAATATTTGCAAGAGATCATTTATGAATTGAGTGAGATTTGCAGTGAATCGAAATACTTATTAGAGAAAAGCGTTACTCTTTAGCAGAACGCTGCGGAGTGGAAGGAAGAGAAGGAAGTGGAGTGGAAAGGAGGGAGAGGGACTGGGAGGAAGGGACTTCTGCCAGGTTGGACGAGGACGCAGAGGCAGTCAGCAGCAGGTCCTTGTCATCCGCAGTGCTGTTCAACTCTGCAAGCAGCTGAGCCAGGGCGTGAGAGGATTCCAGGCGTGACAGAGCCAGCCAGCACAGATGCGGCTCGTGACGACGCAGTTGACTGAAAAATGGTATTTTTCTCCAAATTTAATAAATTCAAAAATGAAACATGAAAACACAGCGGCTACACGTTATTCCTTTCGGACCAAATGGAAGTAAATTCAGGCTAACTTAAAAAATCGATTTGAAATCAGCCTCCTACAACATATCCTATTCAAGGCACCAGTATTATGATGAGATAAAAGTTTGAATAAAATACAGTAACACTTACTGCCTTCCTTCTGCTGAGTATCTGGCGAGATTTCGTAGAATAAGGCAGCTCGTCAGTCGAAGACTTTTCGTCACAGGTCCTTCTGGTTCATCCTGCAAATTAGTCTTCGTTATTTTTTGTTGTTGTTTAAATTGATTTCTAATACCGTAATTTCCCTAGGCAAAAAGTTGAATGCATGTCTGCGTATGGCATCGATGGCCGCGTGTTTGCTGTAGCCCGGATGAGGAGGCATTTCGCGGGGCTGGTCAGGGCGATAGGGAGGGGGGCGCAATGGCATTCGACCGTCTCTGCAAAGAAGGATATGAAAAAAGAAAATATTTGTACGTCAAACTTTGTATAGTGAAGAACTATGAGTAGTTGGTAATGATCTTCACTTTTTCGTAAAATTTTCACTAGAATATTTCAGAAAAAAATACCTTCGAAGCTGTGCAGCGAACGAGAGTTGGGATTCTTGCGTGTGGTGATCCTGCACGTGAGTCACCAGGGACCATCTGAAAATGAAGGTTGTAAAAATAAAAAAATGCTTCCTCCAAAAATAGTAAGAATTTAAGATTAATGATTGCTCAGATATCCGTTCTTGCATATCCTCAGATCCTATTCAGTACAGGTCTGTGAAGAATTCATCATTGCAAATAAATAGTTTATTTTTTCCCGAAAATAAGAAAAAAAAACTTACTTGTTCCTTGGAGTCCCATCGCAGTTCGTCCATTTGCAGACCCCCACAGGAGGATCGGTGTCCCTGAATTCTGCATCGTTGAGATGGTCCTTGCAGACATGGTAGAGCACATTCGCGGCCGAGTTCATGAACAGACCACAGCCGTCCCACTCGCACATGTAGTCTGTGGCGGCTTTAGAGGTTGGAACGGTACAGACCTGAACGAAGTAGGATTTGGAAGAAAAGCAAAAACGTGGTAGAGATAAAATTGGAAAGTTGATATCTAGACGAATGAATGGTTCTCAAAATGAAGCTATTAAAGAGCCTTAATTTTCGAAGAAAAATGTATATCTTCTAAAAAAGAAAAGAATAAAAATCTTACCACAGGTTTCCTGACATAGCTAGTAGCAGCAGCAGCATGATGCACATCTGCAGGCACTCCATTCACAGGTCGACGATAGACCACTGGACGGCTTGGAGGAGCCACCGTAGGAGGTTTGGCTCCTCGGTTGTCCATCACAGGGGCTCGTTCAGGTGTTTTGCTTCGGGTTCTGAGATCGACCACAGGTCTGAAATGAAAATTCGAAAATCTGATGAGGAAAGATTTCTTTTACTTGTTCGGAGTTCCATTTGGGACGGCAGTTGTCTGTTGCGTGAGGATGGAGCGCATAATTGGATGAGCGGCTGTTTGTTGATGCTGGACTGACGAGGCAGGGGCAAGCTCTGAAAAAATAATTGATTAGAAATTCAGGCCATGAAAGTCTATGCTAACTTTCGATCAGTAAAGAAAAACAAAAAAAAATGAAAAATTACATCGATTCAGATAAAATCATCTCAAGGAAAAGAAAAACTAAACAAGTTTTTATCCAGTCTTGAGAAACTATTTTATCTAATTATGAATATAGTTTAGAAAAAAAGTGTTCACTATGAGGTCTGATGAGTCGAATTCCCTGCGCGACCATGAGCAGCCCGTTGTCAGAAAGTTTGAACTGCACCTCGGGATGGATATTCCTGCAACATTTATCACTTTTCCAAGTTCACTCAAATTCGCCTTTACTTCATAACATTGCTGAACATAGCGAGACTGCCGCTGAGAGAGTGGTACTGATTCCTCAGATCGTCCACATACGCAGCGTAGAGTTCCCCTCGCGGGGTCGACATGCCTGGGTCGAATTGGCAGTTCGACTTTATCCACGTTTCAGTGAGTCGTTCCACCTACAAAAATCAACGAGTTTGAACGACAGATTCTGTACTCTCTTTTGGACATTTTGATGAGACGAGAAGAAAAGATGAAGACCAACCTCGCTATCGGGAACAGTTCCATTGATGTGTGCAGAAATGGGCACCATCTTCGGGTTGGATGGAAGCAATTGTTGATGGGACTTGTCTCTGACACGAGAGTGGGAGGAAGGTGGAAGTAGCTGAGACGCAACAGATGGATAGGCGCGGTTCTGAAATTTTCGTTAAAAAACTTTAATTTCATTTTCATTCAGAGACTTTATAGATCAAGATATAGCTTTACTCAAGCCACATTTAGAACGCTAAAATCTTCAAAAACATATTCTACCTGATTAGGCGTATGCGGTGGCTGTTGTTGTTGCTGCTGCATATTGCTCTGTGGTGGATTGCCGTGATGTTGTTGCATTCCTTGTGGATTCCCCTGTTGTGATTGTCCATATACCTGTGGTTGCATCATTGGCTGTTGCATTTGTGCCTGGCCAGGCTGAAGGGGCTGCTGGTACTCGACCACTTTCATGCCTGCCAGACCTGCAGTGCCGAAAGAGACCGCCTCAATTGTCGCCATCGAGACGAGCTGGTGAACAGCTCGGGGAGAGGCTGCTAGCAGATTACACGTCACATCGCCCATTTCGGAGATCTAAAAGAAAGAAAATTGAAACCCGATAAAAATTCTTAATTGATAGGATTACTCTTAGGGGGATAGATCGCCATTTTAAAAGTAGAGTCGGTATTCGGACCCATTCCTGACTACTGACACAATATTGAAAGTTCTATCAAATGGCGGAACACAAAGTTTAAAATCTTGTTCCACTATTCACGTCGCTTATATTCCGAAGAATTGAAGCTAAAGTCCCTAAAATCCAACCTGATAGATGCACTCGAGTGCGTAGACACACATCATGATGTCCTTGATGCCCGTAATGTCGAATATGCGCTCGATGAGTCGATTGCTGAGGAACTCGCAGATGATCTCCTCGTTGCCCTCGAACGAGGCCAGCCCTGTCAGGATCTCCATGCAGCGGATCACCTGAATTCGACATGTAATTTTTTTTAAAGAATAGAATAAGATCCAATATCCTTTCTCATACTATTTTATCATGTCCTGTATGTCATTATGTTTTATAATTTACAAGTTTCTAAAAAAACATTCTCACTCTAAATTTGTCATAGCTGAAGATGCCGTCGTGAATGATGCGCAGAATGGCGTGACCTGATTCATGGATCAGCTTTGGCCAACGAAGATCGATCTGAACCGAGTAATAAAAACAACGTAAAGGGAAACGAAATTTCTTACATCGAATGACAAATTGCTGAGCGTGTCGAGAGCGGAAGTGTACAGAGGAGGCCATTTGGAAGCAGAGCATAGAATCAGATATCTGAAAATTGGAAATCTTGAAATTAATTATAAAAGTTGACAGTTTCTTTTTGCATAGCATATGAAATAAAATTGATTTTCTCACTTCTCTAAAAAGAACTATAAACGAATAAACCGAAGCTTACTTCATGAGCGGCCAAGAGTTGGCCATCGTGACTCGATTGATCGACTCGAATGACAGGTTGCGGAAGATGCACGCGATCTGCAATTCAAGAATAATTCCCTGAAAGTCGGAATCATTTCAAACCTGATTGATTCGCCACGAGGCAGAATCGCGGTAGTCGAATACTTTCGTGATTCCTGTGAACAGCTCGCTGTCGATTTCCTGAACGAAAATCAATAAATACGTATATCAGATTCTGGATTTGGACTTCAAAAGTTTCGCAAATTTTCGATAAGTTTTCTATTCACTGTTAGCTCTTTTTTCAAACAATTAAATTTGTCAACTCTTTAACGAAACGATAAAAAATTTCATAAATCTCACAATAGCCTCCTCGTCGATGTCGAGATTGATGAGTCGTTTGAGAATGTTCGCAGGCACTCCACTGCCCACCCAGAAGGGACGCATTGCGTGGCCGATTGTCTCTCGCCAGCTCTGGTGCATGTCGGATAGATCTGCCTCTGAAAATGATGCAAGCATACAAATTGAGAAATTCCAATTAAAACCTTCATCATAAATGGCGCAATGAGCGACAAGGACAGTGAGAATGCTGGGAGAGTGGGCGATGCGTAGCAAACGGGGACCAGGATGAGAGAGGAGAGTGCACACGTTGATGGCAAAGTCGATCTGAAAACGACGAAAATATTTGTTTAAAGAAAACATCAAAAAGACAAACCTCATTAGGGAGCCCTGAAAGGAGAGACTTGATGAGTCGACCGTAGTCGGGATCCGTGGAGGGATTGCCTCTCTCGTCTCGTTTGATGTACTCTGGAAAAAAACCATGAGTAGAAAGTTGAATGCAAAAATAAAGATATAAGCTTTTAGATGCGAGTATAATTAACCTAGTTATAAAAAATGATTATTTTGAAAGGTAGTATCTTTTCGGAAAGAATGCCATTATCAAAGGGTATAACCTTTCGAAAAGTGCAATCGTTCAGTCTTTTGAACAAGCTTTAGAAAAAGTACGATTTTGAGAAAACATCCAATTTAAAAAAATAACAAACTGACCATTGCACCGGTTATGACTGGTGGGGCACTCATTCGTAGCGAACGAGGAGGTGACTCTGCCCCTGCTTCTGCTCATCTCCCCATCCATCATGTCGTCAAGGTCACCCACTGTCTCGTTCTGCTCGTATTTGTACAAGTAACTGCAAAAATTGGCATTTGAAAGAAAATGAGTTAGGTAAAGCTAACCGCATGTAGATAACTTTGACGGCGTGTTCCCCACACATAACATCCTCGCTAACTCCAAGGGCATCCGCAACTTCCTGCCACTTCTCGCCCGTTGAAACCTGCAAAAAGTAATGACTTGATTACTTATTCAAAAATCGAATTTTTGAAAGGATGGCAGAATAATGTAAAGGTTTGGCCTGAAAATTTTCGGATAAAGCTTGGACTGAAATTTTCGAAAAGCTTTTGTTTAAAACCCTATTTTTCATCAAGCCAACTTTAAACAAAAAATGACTACAAACCTTCTGCCAGCCCCCAAAAGCCATGACGAGTTCGTAGAGTCGCTGCAGGTTGATTTCGACTCCCTGCACCGTGGGGATTTTGAGTGGGGCATTCCTGGAATTTATTCATTCAAACTCAAAATCGCTCCAATAAGAGTTTAGCAAAGTTAAATTTGGAAAATAGAAAAAAGCGAAGAAAGAAATTGGAAAACGCAGTCTACATAAAAATTTTCGATTTTCCTCTTTTTCACAAAATTCTGAATTTGACTAGGACAATATAAAATTGTAAAATATAAAAGAAAAAATTACCATTTTCGCTTGTAGAATAGCCTAAGACCGGTGTAGAACTCATTGGTCTTCCTTTGTTTGTCCGGAGCGTCGTTGAGGCTGTCCAAGTAGTTCTCTAGCGAGGATTTTCTCTTCCGGCTCTCCATTCTGCAATTCAAACAAATAATCAATAAATATCGATCAAATAATAATCACAAAATCATAATTCGTAAATGGAATTAGAAAGCGAAAAGAGGAAATGGATAATGGGGGATATTTTTTCATTCAAATGGCGTGCGGTTGCGGCTGCGTAGCGGGCGAAGGGATTGGGCCGCGATGCACTGTGTTTACACCACTTGCACAGAGGGGAGGGGAAAAAGTGAGAGGTCATAGGCAGTCAGACAGAGAAGAGCAAAAACACTGCACTCAAGACTTATTCACATAGATGTTCTCTCTTCTCTTGTTTTTGTGAATACAAAATGTGTTTCGAGAATGACTAAATATGAAATTAACTATTCATCAGAATCTCACGTTATTTTAAAAATCGATATTTCGTAACTGAAACTGAAATAGATAACTGATGTAGTTGCGATACTAAGCGGGGTTGCGCGGAATGACTTTTTGAGATTTTCGGAATGAGAAACGGAATTTTTAGTCCAAAATTTCGGAACGGAATGGGTATTTTGAAAATTAGGCAAAAATCGTCAAATTTGATATTTTTGGTCAAAATTCTCACTTACTGCCTTTAGATTACTCAACTAAGGAAGGATAATGATGAAATTCAATCATTTTTCGTTGAAAAATTAAAAATAATGAAAACTCGCCTACCTTCTCTCAATCTTAGACATCCTCCTGTTGCTAATTTCTGCGAGTCCAGCGTTTCGTCAAGAAAGAGTCAACTGAAGTATAATGAGACAACCAAGCAGACTCGGGAATCGATGGTTACCTGAAAAACAACTACAGTAATCCACAATAAAATCATGGGCATTAAAGCAACGAGAAAATGAGAAATGGATGAAGTGAAAATGAAAACATATCTGACAAGGGAAGTTTTTGAAGCGTCCGCCTCCGATTTGGTTGATTTCTTCACCAAGGAGGTATTTCATAACGCTGATCGCGAATCTGAAATCATAAAGTGCTGACGGACGACGGTTCGGGCAGGGAAACGTGGACATCGTTCTGTGTAGTAGAGGAAAACGGAGAAAGAATGTATGCTAATTTCTGACTTCAGATTCACGATCAGCGTCATGAAATACTCTCTTGGTCCAAAAACCAGTCAAATCGAAGGCGGACACTTCAAAAAATTCGCTTGTGAGTGAGAATCTCATGAGGCAGGGTTGCTATAGAAATTAACATATGAAGCAATGGAAAACTGGAGGCTCATCACTCCATTCCATTTCCGTTTTGTATGAGATTATTCGATAAATTCTTAGAAAACTTTAGTGGAAAGTTAGAAACTTTAAGAATAACGAAAAAAAAACTCTTCAATCTAATTTCCATTCTCTGAATTAGAAAAGTGTTGGCTCTCATCAATTTCGCCAGTAAATGTAGTTCTTCGAGAAAAGTAAGAGAAAAAGAATAATTGATCTCAAACTACACTGACTCTGCAGAGGCAGAATCAGGCATAATGAGTGAAATGAGGCATTGCTATTTTTTGCAAAATATACGAATATGAAAAACGGATAAGCAGAAATTATGAACATCACGAAGGACCGCAAACTCCGTCCCTTTGCATTTTTCGCTTTTGTTTAAAAAAGTGGTCATTTGAAACCCAAAAAGTAGGAAGCAAGTACCCTTCAAAATGGATCGACACCATCGCATTCGATGAACAACTCATTGAAACGGACTTGGGCAAAAAATATCAGGAAGTGCGCGTACACTCAAGATAATTACCGATGTGGAAGTAAAAATTGTGTTCGCTTAACTGATCGGTTTCGGTCAATTCTCTCGATCAAAAATGATTTTTATCTGATTTTTCTTTACCAATATCTCAGTTACGTCGAATTTGACAATTTGAAGCAATAAATTGTTGAAAATTACGAATTTTGCAAAACCACTTGTGGCTCCCAAGTATCACGAAATTCGATCAAATCACAAGGGATAAGATATTTCCGTGAAGTTGGAAACTTTCTCATCCCGAAGTAAAATCATAAATCCATCGAATAAAAATACTTTATTACCCGCTTATCTTAATCCACCCGACTTCTAATAAGAAAGGTCTGAAACGAAAAAGGATAACACAAAAGAAACTTTAAAAAAGTGCGACAAAAATGATTTACAGAAATAATGAGAAGTTCGAATAAATTCAGTAACTATCAGTCGAAGTGAATGGGGCATCAGAACGATTGCGAGGCGGGGATCTGAGAGAGAGGCCTGCGTTGAACGATCCGCGGGGCGAGTTGTGGAAACCTGAACCTGGGAAATGTATTATTGAACATTTTCCTACCTTTTATTTCCTACTTATTTGGTTCAGGCGTACAATGATTCAAAGCGAATTTTAGAAATGAAGAAAAATGCGAATGAAATAAAAACTATCATTTAGCATCAAAAACAGTAATGTTCTAAATCTTGATTTCGGACAGAAAGAATCTATTCGTTTTTTTGAGTCGAAATTCAGATAGCCTTTTCCTTTGAATTCAAGAATATTCAATTTTAAATTCACATCAAATCTATACAAAATAAAATCCTCACCTCTCCCTCTTCCTCGATTTCCTCTGTTGCCCCTGCCTCTTCCCCTCTGGCTTGGTGGTGGAATCGAAGCATAGCCTCCTTGATTTCCTGCATTTCTGCCCGCAGCAGCCGCATCTGGATTGTCCAAATCCATGTAGTCGAAGTTAACATTGCCGTATTTTACTTCGTGTCGAGAATGATTCTTCTTTCCACTGTCTGAAATTCAATCTTCAAAACAAATCGCGACATGATAATAGACTGTTTCGATTGGAAGAAAAAATGAAGCAGTTATAAAATAGAGAAAAGTAGAATCAGGGAATAGTAAACCTTATCCTTTCGAAACGTCCTACATTTATTCTCAAAGAAAGGGAATCGAAGAAAATGAATAAGTGTGCAAAAGAACGAACGAAAATGAGCTATGGGCGCGCTCAATTGTCAAAATCTACTCGATTATGAGACGCATGTGTATCCGTGATGCGATTCGGCAATCAAATGCTCGAAAGATGAATGGATAAGGTTTATCATTCCGTGAATAGGGAATTATATACACCTTTTCTACGCTATTTTTACTGATTTTTATGGCTTCAACAGTTACTCCACAATAAAAAATGTTAGAAAGACCAATAAATACAAAATACAAATGTTCATAAAAAAAAGCTCACCCTGATGAGAAGTGTTCTGCCGAGCCTCGGGATTTTCTCCAGAAGTCCCCACAGTATTCGTATCTTCTTGTCCTTCAGTTTCCATCTGCTCTTCTCCACTTTCCTGCGATTGTTGATTTTGATTCTTTCCCCTCTTCTTCGAGTTGAAAGGTTTGTTCTTTTTCTTCGAATTTTTGTTCTGCTGGGCCTTCCTCGGTCTAATAGCGGCCAGATTAATTTTCTGTAAACATATTTAAAGTTTGATTAGCATTAAATTGTTAGACTAACCGACGTGCTCTTCCACATGGGGCTGTCCTCAGCGATCAGCAGACCAGGAGCACGACCTTGGATATTCTGAAAACGGGAATTCATTTTCACGAATTTATAGTCGAATTAGGAAAAAAAGAAATGACGTGATAAGTTAAAAAGACTGGATTAGTCGGGATTTTGAAAATTCGGAGCTCGGGGTTCGCTATCAACAGTTATTGATAGGATTTCAACGCTTTTCAGGTCTGATGAGTAGTATCACAAATTTGATTCATTCGTCGGTTTCTTAATAAAATCTCGAAACTAACGTCGAAATTTTCTTGTTCATTTATTTCAACAACTGTATGGATTACCTGCCAGCGTAGTGGAATCTTAGCTTCAAATCCATAGAAGCTCTCGGAGAACCTGGGACGAGAAGGGGAATTGCAGGGGCACAGTTCGAATTGGTAGCTGAAATTTGAATAATTTAAAAGAACAAAAGATCTTCAAGACGCCTTACTTTGGCTGGCAAGGAGCATCGGATTCGGCCCTCGCGATGAAAAGTTTTCCATCATTCAAATTGCTCATTTTGTACTCCCCGAAGTCGAGTTCTTTCAGTTCGGAAAGCATCGTTGCGAAGCGGAGCGTGCGTTCTGTCAGCCTGAATCAATTCAGCAATTCATGAAGGTCAGCCTTTTCACGATTCTTCTTACATTTTCACTCTGGCTTCAGAAGTCTGAGTTGTGTTGATGGTTTCTGAATCCAGCTGCAGCACGTTGGAATTTCTGAAAATTTTAATTTTGTATCTTTAAAGAAAACAATGAGTGCCTTCTGAATTTTTTAGAGTAATTATGATTTTTGCTGATCTAGGAAAACAAATTAATAAAACCCTTACCCAAAATGGATTCTGAAGAGGGCATGGACATTTGCTTGTTTCATGATCATCTTCATGTAGTTCCATATCCACTCCTCTTCCGAAAGGCACTGAAAGAAGCTTTGGAATTTGTAATTCTCCAAGAAAACTGTAGTTTGTAAATGACGGACAGGTGAATTTTGTATCTAAGTATAGGCAAAAAATGAAATAGGATAGAAGAAAAGGGAAGAAAGTTTGTGAAAGACGAGATCCTCAGTTAGTAAACCCATCATTTATCAATCATCTTGGAAAATATAATTTACCATAGCAGAAGCACTCGGGAAGTATTCGACTCTTGGCTCGAAGGAGACACTCTCGCCGACGCATCGTGGAGGGAACACGCTCTTGCAGTGAGGGGCTGGACGGGTGCGGACGAGGACCTTCTCGTTGTTGAACTCGAACAAGTTGTAAAGGTAGCCTGAAAATTCGAAATTACTCTTGAAAGCATGAATATAAAGGAGCACATGCGCGATTCCTCCTTTCAGAGCCGACGAAAAATAAAGCTTCAAAAAACACTTGACAGTGAGCGTAAATCGCGTTGTGTTCCTATTCATTGCTTTATCTTCATTTGCTGCTACTTTTTCAGCTTTGTCATTGTTTGAAAGGAGGAATCATAAGTGAAAGAGCGCATAAATTTATGACATTGTGTCAATGCCAAATGATTTAGTTTGAATCTTTATATGACTGACATTGATTTCAGAAAAATACGAATATACGAATTCGTATAGAGAAATTTTACAAGTTCGCCATTAGGATGTCAAATTTCAAAATTAGTTACTCAAAAATAAAAAAAAATTTCTTACATTTTTCATCGTCATTCCTTGTCGGAGACTTGATCGCTTTGGATGCAGGAGCTGGCTTATAATTTGGCAGAATGTGAGCCAGAGGATCGCTGAAAAGTCACCTTGAAGAGAAATAAAGTGATCGAAAACTAACTCGAAAGACGCATTGAGTTCCGCACCGCCTTCACTCCCACTGCTATTCTGATCCTGTTCTTGTCGCTGCTTTTTGCCTCCATTCTTTCCAGCTGAAAGAAAAATCGTCAAATTTTCTTTGAAAAATAAACAAACCATCATGCTGAGTGACGAACATCATCTTGACCTTCTGCTTGAGTGCCTGTCTGTGGACTGTAGCTCTGCTCACTTCTCCCAGAGGAATGGGCTTACCGAAAATGAACATCTTCTGTACGATTCCTGAAATTAATTTCTGATAGTCCAAAAATTTGTTTTGAGTTTCGAAAATTAGGATTCAAATTCAACCTTATTTATATCACCTCACAAGGAAAGTGAGCAGATAGAAAGTCGCAAATTTTGACGAAACTTTCCAAACAAGGGTTTTCAATGACGGGGATTACAATGGTGGAGTCAAAAGTGTTAAATAGGAAACTGGAAGCTAGAAATCAGTGAAAATACTCAGTTCTTCATTTGTATTCAAATTTGTAAAATTAGCCTACATTTTTATAGCGAATTTGCTCATTTCTCGTACAAAATACGAGTGAAAAACGGTTTAAAATTTCTTCCCTCGAGGTTCCTATTCAGAACTTTTTGACTTCGTCACCTCCGTCATCGAAAACCCCTATTTGGAAAGTTTCGTCATGATTTGCGATTTCCTACATGTGCACTTCCCTTCCAGATTGAAAATAAAGGGAAAAGTGCGTTCAATGTTGAATTCTGTTCAAGAAAAAGACTTATTGAGCTAATCAAGACTACACACAAAAATCTTGTGAAAAGTGAATCTCACAATTTTTGCTTCATTCAAGTTACTGATAAGAAGAAGAATACACTTACCCTGATTGGTAACAGGCTTGACGATGATGGGAATGTCGTAGTTGTAAAGATGACTCTCCCAGGTGGAGCTCATCAGATGACATACCGTCGTGCAGTCCATTGCGAAATTGCAGCCCGAGGTCAAACAACTCTCATCAATGCTCTGAAGATAAAAAATAAGGGGGAAAAATTTATTTTAAATTACTGAATCCTCGAAGATGCTCAGTGGTTTATCCTTAGGAATCTCGAGTAGAACGCTCAATTCGCATTTCATCGTCAGGTCAGGCATCTGAAAGAAATAATCCTCATTTATGAATTGTAGAAGAAATTTCCTTCAATTTCTCTAAATTTTTGTTGATATCAAATTCCGTCTAGTCTAGTTCGCTAACAACGAGGAAATGAAAGCATGAAAAACGAACTTTGATAGTAGGAGGAATAACAGAACCGAATGTGGTCAGGAATTTGGGCGACGTGAATCTGGCTGGAGGAGCCGATTCCAACTCGCTCTTCCACTCGATCTCCTTTGCAGAGTCACTGTATGCACTGCGCAACAGACACTGCCTTTTGAACCAGCGATGCTGAAAATTTATGTGTTCATCTGCCAAATTTATTATTAGTAAAATACATGATCCAGGAGAATAAGTGAAAAGGATAATGAATAGAGATTGAAACAAGAAAGATCTTATAGTCGTGAACCAAAAGTTTTCTGGGATTACGATCAAAAGTCGTGAATGCCCCATGCCGTTCTATTAAAAAAACGTTTTTCTTGTAAGTGTTGGAAAAAAAAACTCACAGCGACAGCAGAATTCTGGAATCTGTCGCACTCCTTGGCGATCCAATCGAAGGGGTGTCGCATGTGGTAGTAGGTGTTGAAAGGGGTCTGAGGACAGAGGGCTTCTTTCACACGGGGAACTTGCTCTGAAAAATACATATTTTGTTGAAAATACTATCCAAAAATCTTCCATTAGAAATTCGTGTTGAATTGAGAACGATGCGAAAAAAACCTACCGTAATCCTGATTCATGAGAGAAGACACGGTGAAGAGAGCATTCTTGCCACTTTCCTCCACCAAATTCATCAGGTCGATAACCAGATAATTCAACTCCTCCCGCTCATCTTGCGTTAGATTGATGAAGACCTGAAAATAAAATTTTCAAACAATCAATCACCCTTTTCAACTGTTTTTAACTTTTCGATCAAGAGAAGGGGTGGATGGAATTTCGTTCGCAGTTTTCCTTGTTGATTTTCGTTTTTTAATACAATTTTCAACTTCGTCCAGCCCTGATCATAAATCGCAAATCTACCTTGAGTTCATCAGCATTCTTGGTGTGTCTGAACGTGCCAGTATTCATCAGATTGGTAACCATTGCGAGAACACGATATTGCTGATCGTTTGGAATTTTCTGAAGGGAAAATTGAAACAATTTTAACAGATTAAGTTTACTTACGGAAAACATTCCAAAGGGATAGATCTCATTGACAGTCGCACACCAGGGCAATTTTTTCGGGGCATTCTGAAGTCCGACTTTGTAAATTAGGATATTTTAGCAGGCTTTTCAAAACGCAGCCCGCCCTGCCGAAGAGATAATATGTCATATTGAGAGGGAAAAGAGAATATTCTCACTGCTCTCAGAAAAATGCATAATTTTCTAGATTAGAATTTCCAAACTCTCACTTTGTAGATGCAGATTCTGAAGAAAGAACGACGAAATCAATTACACAATTTATGAAAAATCAAACGAATTTTCCAGAAATTTTGAGTGAAAATATAGTCGCCGAGTGAAAAGTGCTAGTAATCGCTATATTTGCTCAATTATCATGCTGTATGGCTAATCATCGTTACTTACCTGCTATTAATCGAAGTAAACTTTAATCGACGCGATTATGCGATTTTCGAACAGATTAAACCTGTGCGGTAAAGAAAACGCGTCTTGCATTCATGTTACCCCGATGTTAGCGAGAAAGTCCCGTGAGAAGTCTACATTTTAGAATTAAAAATCGTACCACGATTTGCTCCTTACGCATAGGACCTCCTTTCAATTCCTTGCGGATTCTAGCCAGATGAGGAATGGCTTCGTTTCTAAAATTACATTTCTTACGTTAGGTAATCAAATAATTAGAACAAGAAAATTTATCGGAAAAGAAAGAATTCTGATTTCAAAAATAAAGTAATTTTCGATTTACTAGAAAAATAGTACAGAAAAGGGAATATACTAATTTTCAGCAGGATTTCTTTTAGAGAAACCATTTTCTTCCAAAAATAAGTAATGCGCTGACTTGGTGATTCCCTTGTACTTGGAGATCTCGAAGAGAAGCTTGTCGTCCCCCGAATTCCGTGCTATTTCCTTCAAATACTCCTCAATCTGGTCGGGCGTCATTGCCATTTTCTGAAAAGTAGCCAAAATCTAGCGAAACTCGTGGGAAGGCATACGTTAGCCGTCTTCCTCTCGTTGAATTTCTTTTCTCCAGCCTTTTGATTGGACGCTGAAGGACCAGGTTGTGCCTCCTCATCTTCATTCTGCACTCCACTCCCGGTTAGTTTTTCTGAAAAATATAGCTGAAGATAAAATTAAAAATTTAGTTTTAAAAAGCAATCTCGAGATCTGGTGAACATTCAAGAAAGCGATAAGTCGAAATCCAGAAAGGTTCCTTCGTTTTCTATGGCTGAGTTAGGTAAAAATTTCATTAAGTAGGTGCAATAGATGCACTAGTTTTCTAGTGGTTTTTAGCTGATGACGAATTTTATCATCTTATACTAATTTCAAAAAGAAGTTAGTGAAAATCCTCATCTGGGCGCGGAAGTCTAGTGGTAAGACGTATTGGCCCATTAAGTCGGTAAGATTTCAGGTTCAACTCCTGACTGCGCCTCACACTTTTTGCAAGTAGCATTTCAGTTTTGCAAAAAAAAAAAAA
>LIAE01010156.1:0-15000 GCA_002287525.1 Diploscapter pachys
CAGCGCCTGTCGATCCGCGGCCTCGGCCCCGACTTCTCCACGACGCTGCTCAACGGCCGCGAACAGGTGACCGTCGGCGACAACCGCGGCGTCGAATACGATCAGTATCCGTCGGAATTCTTCCGCAACGTCAACGTCTACAAGTCGGCGAACGCCACGCTGATCGCCGCGGGCATCTCGGGCACCGTCGACCTGCGCATGCTGCGCCCGCTCGATCAGTCGCAGCGCGTCTTCGCGATCAATGCGCGCGGCCAGATGAACGGCATCGACAATCTGAACCCGGATTCGTCGCGCTACGGCTATCGCGCCTCGGCAACCTACATCGACAAGTTCGCCGACAACACGCTCGGCATCGCGATCGGCGTGTCGGCGACGCAGACGCCCTCGCAGGACGAACGCTACAACGCCTGGGGCTATTCGGGCAGCGGCACCGCCGCCGATCCCTATGTGCTGGGTGGCGCCAAGCCCTATGTCCAGTCGAACGAATTGCGCCGCTATGGCGCGGTCGCGACGATCGAATGGGCCCCGTCGGAGAATTTCCACTCGACCTTCGACGCGCTCTATTCGCACTTCACCGAAGAACAGCGCCTGCGCGGCATCGAATTCCCGCTCGGCTTCTCGGATCCCGTCAAGAGCGGCATCACGACGAACAACGGCTTCGCCACCGCGACGACGTTCAGCAACGTCTTCGCCGTGCAGCGCAACGACTATAACAAGCGCACTGCAGAGAATCTGTCGCTCGGCTGGAACAACGATTTCAAGATCGCCGACAACCTGCACTTCAACGTCGATGCCAGCTGGAGCCGCGCGGACCGCACCGACTTCCTGCTCGAAACTAACACCGGCACCGGCTTTGCGAAGAGCGGCGTCGCCGATCGCGTAACCGTGACGCAGAACGCCAATGGCACTTACAAGATCGTGCCGACGCTGGATTACACCAACACCAGCATCTTCAAGCTGACCGACCCGCAGGGCTGGGGCAACAACGGCACGCAGCCGGTCGTCCAGTCGGGCTTCCTCAACCAGCCGAAGTTCCGCGACGACCTGAAGTCGCTGCGCGCCGCGCTGAAGGGCGATATCGACGGCAGCATCATTAAGAGCTGGGAAGTCGGCGGCAACTACAGCCGTCGTGAAAAGACCAGCGCCTACACCTCCTACTTCCTCTGCCCGACCGGCGGCGGCACCAACTGCACCGTCGCCAGCGGTACCCCGCTGACCGCACCGCTGCCCACCGCCGCGCTGCTCGGCACCAATATCCCGCTGACCTATCTCGGCATCCCTGCGATGCTGACCTGGGACCCGCTGTACGTCTACAACAACGCGCTCAACAAGGCGTTCGACGGTCGTCCGTCGGCGCTGGTCCGCGACAATGTCGTGACCGAAAACGTCTGGACCGGCTACGCCCAGGCGAACATCGACGGCGAACTTGGCGGCAAGTCGGTGAAGGGCGCGCTCGGCGTGCAGGTCATCCGCAGCGAGCAGCGCGGCACCGGCCAGATCGCCAGCGTCAACAACGGCATCGTGACGATCGCGCCGGCCGACCAGAAGTCGACCTACACCAACGTCCTGCCCTCGGCGACCTTCTCGGTCGAGCTGATCGACAGCGGCTACGTCAAGCTGGGTGCGTCGCAGACGATGATCCGTCCGCGTCTCGACCAGGAGCGCGTGACCCAGGATGTGTCGATCAACCTTGCCAACATCCAGGCGAACAACACCAATCCGGCGCTGAATCCGGTGTTCACGTCGAACGGCGGTAACGTCGCGCTGCGGCCGTACCAGTCGACCAACATCGACATCTCGCTGGAAAAGTATTTCGACGGCGGCGGCTATGTCGCTCTGTCGGGCTACTTCAAGCACCTCACCGACTTCGTCGATCCGAACAATGCCTATGCGTATGACTTCTCGGGCCTGCTCGGCGGCCTGACGGCGGCGCAGCAGCAGATCATAACGCGCAACAACCTGCAGATCGGCAATGTGTCAGCCCCGGCCAACACCGGCCGCGGCGAAGTGCTGGGTGTCGAAGCCACGCTGTCGCTGCCGTTCAAGACGCTGACCAGCGCGCTCGACGGCTTCGGCATGTTCGTGACCGGCAACTACACCGACTCGCGGATCGTCTATCGCAACAATCCGACGCCGATCACGCTGCCAGGCCTGTCGGACGTGGTCGCCAGCGGCACGTTGTACTTCGAAAAGTATGGCTTCCAGGCGCGCGTCAACTATCGCTACCGGTCGGACTTCCTCGCCGAAGTCGCGGGCCTTTCGGCCTCGCCGACCTACCGCACGGCAAAGTCGGAAGGCATCCTCGACGCGCAGATCGGCTACGAATTCCAGGAGGGTTTCCTCAAGGGCTTCTCGATCCTCGCCCAGGCGAAGAATCTGACCGACCGTCCGTTCATCACCTATCAGAACAACGACGTCCGTCAGGTGATCGACTATCAGCGCTACGGCCGCGATTATTACATCGGCATCACGTACAAGTTCTGATCCTGGCGGCCCTTCCGATCCCGGTGCCCAAGCCGTCATTCCAGCGAAGGCTGGGATCTCACGGCGAAGGCACGGGACGGGAGCCGCACAAGGCCCCAGTCTCCGCTGGCGCGTCGGCTTCGGATCAGACCTTACCGTTTCCTTCCCCGGAAACCTTCGGGCTGTCGTCATGTGACGGCAGCCCGTTTTCTTGATAGGCCAGCAGCATGGCGGACACTCCTCTCACCACGCCCATGACCACGATCGTCATCGCCGGTGGCGGCACCGCGGGTTGGATGGCCGCGGCGGCCTTCGGCGGCCTGCTCGAAAGCGGCTACCGCATACGGCTGGTCGAGTCCGAAGAGATCGGCACGGTCGGCGTCGGCGAGGCGACCATCCCGCAGATCCGCCTGTTCAACCAGGCGCTGGGGCTGGATGAGGACGCCTTTCTCCGCGCCACCGGCGGCACGTTCAAGCTCGGCATCGCCTTCGACGGCTGGCGCGAGCCCGGCCACAGCTACATGCATGCATTCGGCGACGTCGGCCGCGACGTCGGGCTGATCGCCTTCCAGCATTACTGGCTGCGCGCGCGCCAACTCGGCCTTGCCAAGCCATTGGACGCCTATGCGCTCAACGAGGTCGCCGCGCGCGCCGGCCGCATGCACCGCGGCGGGCCGATCACCGCGCAGACGCTGCCGACGATGCCCTACGCCTTCCACTTCGACGCGGGGCTGTACGCCGCCTACCTGCGCCGCTTCGCGGTCAACCGCGGGGTCGAGCGCACCGAAGGCACGATCGACCGCGTCGAACGGAACGGCGGCACCGGCGATATCGCGGCGCTGGTCCTCGCTTCGGGCGAACGCGTCGCGGGCGACCTGTTCCTCGACTGCACCGGCTTTCGCGGCCTGTTGATCGAGGGCGCTCTCGAAACGGGCTACGATGACTGGACGCACTGGCTGCCCTGCGACCGCGCCGTCGCGGTGCCCAGCGCCAACGTCGGCGCGCCGCTCCCCTACACGCGGGCGATCGCGCGTGAGGCGGGGTGGCAGTGGCGGATCCCGCTTCAGCACCGGACGGGCAACGGTTATGTCTATTGCAGCCGCCATCTGTCCGACGATGCCGCCGCCGCGGCGCTGCTGGCGAATATTGAGGGCGAGGCACAGGCAGAGCCCCGCCACCTGCGCTTCGTCACCGGCCGCCGCAAGCGCGCGTGGAACCGCAACGTCGTCGCGCTGGGCTTGGCGAGCGGCTTCCTCGAACCGCTCGAATCGACCAGCATCCACATGATCCAGTCGGCCATCGCCCGGCTGGTGAAGCTGCTCCCTGCCTTGCCCATCGCCGACGCGCTGCGCGACGAATACAACCGCCAGACCGATTTCGAGATCGAGCGCATCCGCGACTTCCTGATCCTCCATTATTGGGCGAACGGCCGTTCGGAGCCGTTCTGGAAGGAACGCCGCGAGGCCGACCTACCCGACACGCTCCGCGCCAAGATCGGGCTCTGGCAACAGGCCGGCACGATCACGCGTGAGCACGAGGAACTCTTCACCGAAGACGGCTGGCTGCAGGTGCTGGCGGGGCAGGGGGTACAGGCAGCCGCCTATCACCCGCTCGCCGACCAGATCGGCGTCGAGGACTTGGGCGAATATATGGAAACGCTCGAACTGCTCTACCGCCGCGAAGCGCAGGCCATGCCCTCCCACGCCGACCTCATCGCCCGCCACTGCGCCGTCCGGGCCTGAACCTCCCCGTCATCCCATTCCGCCCCGTCATCCCGGCCTTGAGCCGGGATCCCGCTTCTTCTTCTGCGCTGGCTGGGAGTAGCGGGACCCCGGATCAAGTCCGGGGTGACGAATGTTGGGTGTCGTCATCCCCGGTGTAGGATCGATACGGCGGCCAAGTTCTGTGCAGACGCACCACATTGCGCCTCCCGTCATCCCGGCCTTGAGCCGGGATCCCGCTTCTTCTTCTGCACCGGCCGGAAATAGCGGGACCCCGGATCAAGTCCGGGGTGACAAACATTGGATGTCGCCGCGCCCCGTATAGAATCGTTTCGTCCAAGGCGTTCGTGTTGCCTCTTTTCAGGCCGACGCCCGCACGATCAACCGCGGCTGCAACAGCGCCGTATCGGTTGGCTGGTCCGCGATCCGGCGCAGCAGCGTGTCGACCAGCACCTCGCCCGCCTTGCGATAATCCTGCGCGATCGTGGTAAGCGGCGGCTGCGTCGTCGCCGCGGCGGGAATGTCGTCGAAGCCGATGATCGCCACATCCTCGGGCACCCGCCGTCCGGCCTCGGTCAGTGCGCGCACCGCGCCCAGCGCGATCAGGTCGGATGCGGCGAACAGCGCGTCGAACGGCAGGTCGCGCGCCAGCAGTCGCTTCGTCGCGTCATAGCCCGATTGCTCGACCGACAGCGCATCGGCGTGCAGGCCCGGATCGACCGGCAGCCCCGCCGCGCGCAGCGCCGCGCACAGCCCGCGATACCGGTCGCGGAACTCGGGATAATGATCGTCGGCATCACCGATGAAACCGATCCGCGTGGCGCCGCGCGCGATCAGATGCTCGCCCGCCATCCGCCCGCCGGCGATATTGTCGCAGCCGATCGTCACCCCGATCGGATGCGCGTCGACCGATCCCCAGCGCACGAAATGCGTGCCCTGCGCCACCAGCGCCTCCAGCCGCGCCTTGTACAGTTCGTAATCGCCATAGCCGAGCAGGATGATCCCGTCCGCCTTGCGACTGTCCTCGTAATCGGTGTGCCAGTCGGCGGAGAGCTGCTGGAACGAGGTGAGCAGGTCATACCCCCGCGCCGCGCAGGTGCGCAGGATCGACCCCAGCATGGAGAGGAAGAAGGGGTTGATGAAGCTGCCGTCGTCCAGCGGGTCTTCGAAGAAGAGCAGGGCCAGCGTCATACTCTGCCCCCGCCGCAGCGACGATGCGTTCTTGTCGACCTTGTAGTTCAGCTGCCGCGCGATCGCCTCGATCCGCATCCGCGTCGCGCTGCTGACCGTGCGGTCGCCACGCAGCGCGCGGCTGACCGTCGGCTGCGATACGCCGGCGAGCGCGGCGATGTCGAACGAGGTCGGCGGCTTGTCGCCCGCGCCCGTTCCCCGTCCTCTGCTCTTCACGGCCATGCGGGACTGTAGCCAAAGCCGGGCGGTAGGGATAGCGGCGTTGAATACGTATGCCCTATGCTTGGCTTGGGGGCGCAGGGTCCGCACAAGGCGGGCCGGACGCGGCCGGCGACGGATCGGCTGCGCGTGACTTGGGGGATGCATGCTGAAGCTGGCCACACGAACCGCGACCGCGCTCGCCCTGCTGCTCGCCGCCTCCGCCGCGCCCGCCCAGACGGCGGCCACCGATTACCGCGCGCGCCTGCCGCAGGACGAGGTGATCTACTTCCTGCTTCCCGACCGGTTCGAAAACGCCGATCCCAGCAACGATCGCGGCGGCCTGAAGGGCGACCGCACCGTCACCGGCTTCGATCCCACCGCCAAGGGCTTCTACCACGGCGGCGACCTCAAGGGGCTGACCAAGCGCCTCGATTACATCCAGTCGCTCGGCGCGACGGCCCTGTGGGTCGGCCCGATCTTCAAGAACAAGCCGGTGCAGGGCGCCCCCGGCCAGCAGTCCGCCGGCTATCACGGCTATTGGATCACCGACTTCATACAGGTCGATCCACACCTCGGCACCAATCAGGATTTCGCCGACCTCGTCGCCGCCGCGCACGGCCGCGGGATGAAGGTCTATATGGACATCATCATCAACCACACCGCCGACGTGATCCAGTATCGCGAATGCGTCGGCCAGCGCGAATGCCCCTATCGCAGTCGCGCCGACTATCCTTATCAGCGCCGTGGCGGCGTGACCGGCAAGGCGATCAACCCCGGCTTCGCCAGTGACCAGGACCGCAGCGCCGCGAACTTCGCGAAGCTCACCGACCCGACCTACGCCTACACGCCCTTCGTGCCGGCGAAGGAAAAGGACGTGAAGGTCCCCGCCTGGCTGAACGACGTGACGCTCTACCATAATCGCGGCGATACGACCTATCGCAACGAAAGCTCGACGATGGGCGACTTCGTCGGCCTCGACGACCTGATGACCGAAAACCCGCGCGTCCTCAGCGGCATGATCGACATCTTCGGCGGCTGGATCGACCGCTACGGCATCGACGGCTTCCGCATCGATACCGCCCGCCACGTCAATCCCGAATTCTGGGCGGCCTTCGTCCCCGCCATGGAAGCGCGCGCCAAGGCGAAGGGCATCCCCAACTTCCACATCTTTGGCGAAGTCTCCGACCATGAGGTGCGCCCCGCCGTGCTCGCCCAGCACACGGTGGTCGACAAGCTGCCCGCCGTGCTCGACTTTGCGTTCCGCCAGGCGGTGGTCGAAACGGTCGCCGGCACCCGCGGCACCGACGCATTCGAGGCCTTGTTCGACGGCGATGCGCTTTACGCCAAGGGTTATGACACCGCGATCCAGCTGCCGACCTTCACCGGCAACCACGATGATGGGCGCTTCTCCACCTTCGTGCGCAAGGCCTTCCCGAACGCGAGCGATGCGGAGGTGCTGCAACGCGTGATGCTGTCGAACGCGATGCTGCTGTCGTTGCGCGGCGTGCCGACCATCTATTCGGGCGACGAACAGGGCTTCGTTAGCGACGGCAACGACCAGGACGCGCGCGAGGATATGTTCGCGAGCAAGGTCGCCAGCTATAACGACAACCGCCTGCTCGGCACCAGCAAGACGACTGCGACGGAGAGCTTCGGCCAGGACAATCCGCTGTTCCGCCAGACCGCGATGCTCGCCAAGCTGCGCACCGCCACCCCCGCGCTGACCCGCGGCCGCCAGTTGCTCCGCGCCCGTGAGGATACGCCCGGCCTCCTCGCCATCTCGCGTTTCGACCCGACGAACGGGGCAGAGGTGCTGCTGGCCTTCAACACGTCCACCACGCCGTTGACCCGTCAGGTCGAGATCGGCGTCGGCGCCACCGGCGCAAAGACGCTCGCCGGCACCGGATGCGGCGCGGTCGCCGCGCCCGGCAGCCTCACTGTCACGCTGCCGCCGCTCGGCTATGCGATCTGCGCGCTGACCCCAGCACGATGAGCCACATGCAACCTCCCCAGGACCGCCCCCAAGACCGTGCCTGGTGGCACGGCGCCACCATCTATCAGATCTATCCGCGCAGCTTCGCCGATTCGAACGGCGACGGCATCGGCGACCTGCCCGGCATCACCGCGCACCTCGACCATGTCGCGAGCCTGGGTGTCGAGGCGATTTGGCTGTCGCCCTTCTTCCGGTCGCCGATGGCCGATTTCGGCTATGACGTGTCCGATTATTGCGACGTCGACCCGATCTTCGGCACGCTTGCCGACTTTGACGCGCTCGTCGCCCGCGCGCACGCGCTCGGCGTGAAGGTCATCATCGATCAGGTCTGGGCGCACACCAGTGACCGGCACCCCTGGTTCGAGGAAAGCCGGGCCAGCCGCGACAACCCCCGCGCCGATTGGTACGTCTGGCACGATCCCAAGCCCGACGGCTCGCCGCCCAATAACTGGCAGTCGGTGTTCGGCGGCCCGGCGTGGACATGGGACGCCCGCCGCCGCCAATATTACATGCACAACTTCCTGAAAGAGCAGCCGCAGGTCAACGGCCACCATCCGGCGGTGCAGCAGGCGTTCCTCGACGTCGCACGTTTCTGGCTGGAGCGGGGCATCGACGGGTTCCGCATCGACGCGATCAACTTCATGATGTTCGATCCCGGCTTCCGCGACAATCCGCCCGCGCCGCTGGACGATGGCATCCCGCGCACGCGCCCGTTCGATTACCAGCTCCACACCTACAACCAGAGCCACGAGGCGATTCCCGGCTTCCTCGAACGCATCCGCGCGTTGTTCGACAGCTATGACGCGCGCTTCACCGTGGCCGAGGTCGGCGGGGCGGACAGCGACCGCGAGATGAAGCTGTTCACCGCGGAAGGACGTCGCCTGCACAGCGCCTATGGCTTCGACTTCCTCTATGCCCCCGGCCTGACGCCCGTCGTGGTCGCCGAGGCGGTGGAGAAATGGCCCGAGCAGGACGGCGTCGGCTGGCCGAGCTGGGCGTTCGAGAACCACGACGCCCCCCGCGCCATCTCGCGCTGGGTCGCGCCGGAGCAGGCGCGGGCCTTCGCCCGGATGAAGATGCTGCTGCTGGCAAGCTTACGCGGCAATATCTTCCTCTATTATGGCGAGGAACTGGGTCTGACCCAGGTCGATGTGCCGTTCGAGGATCTGCAAGACCCGGAAGCCATCGCCAACTGGCCGCGCACGTTGTCGCGCGACGGTGCGCGGACGCCGATGCCGTGGCAGGCTGAAGCTCCCAACCTGGGGTTCTCTACGGCCAGGCCGTGGCTGCCGATCGGTGACGATCATGGCGCGCTTGCCGTGGACCGCCAGGAGCGGGACCCGCATGCGCTGCTCCACTGGACGCGCGACGTGCTCGCCCTGCGCAAGGCGCATCCGGCGCTGCTGACCGGCGACATCCGCATCGTCGCGGCGGACGACGCCATGCTCGCGATCGAACGGCGCGGCGCGAACGAGACGATGCTGTGCGTCTTCAACCTGTCGCCCGAGCCGCAGCGCTGGGCGCCGGAGCAGCCCGACCAGTGGCAGACCGTCGCCGAGACCGCGACGCAGGGCTGGCATTTCGACGGATATGGCGCATTGATCGCCAAAAGAACGGGAGAGGCATGATGAGGCATTTCACGATCGGCGCCGCGATGGCGTTGGTGCTGGCGGCGGGCGCTGCCGTCGCCCAGACGGATCCCAATGCGGTCGCGCAAATCCCCACCGCCAGCTTCAAGCCCGTCGCCACCGCCACCTCGCCCGACGGCAGCATCGCGCTCACCATCGCCTTCGATAACGATGGCCGCCCCACCTATGCGGTCAGCCGCAAGGGCAAGGCGATCCTCAACCCCAGCCGGCTCGGCATCATGTTCACCGACGCGCCCAAGATCGAGCGCAACGTCGAACTGATCGGCCAGTCCAAGGCGAGCGGCGATAGCAGCTGGACGCAGCCGTTCGGTGAATGGCGGACGATCCGCGACCGGCACAACGAACTCACCCTCCGCTTCCGCGAGAAGACGGGCTTGAAGCGCGAGATGGACGTCACCTTCCGCCTGTTCGATGACGGCTTGGGCTTCCGCTACAGTTTCCCCGACCAGCCGAACCTGCATAACGCCAATATCTCGGACGAGCTGACCGAATTCGCCTTCGCCCAGAACGGCACCGCCTGGTGGAAGCCGGCCTATCTGTGGAACCGGGAGGAATATCTCTACAACAAGACGCCGCTCGACGCGGTCGGCACCGCGCAGACGGTGATGACGGTGAAGCTCGCCGACGGCACGCATGCCGCGCTGCACGAGGCGGCGCTGGTCGACTATGCCGCGATGAACCTCGCGCGCAGCGAGGGAAATACCTTCAAGGCCTCGCTCACGCCCGGCGCCGGTGCGCCCAAGGTGACGCGCGCGGCGCCCTTCGCCTCGCCGTGGCGGACGATCATCCTGTCGGACGATGCGCCCGGTCTCTACATGAGCCACCTCGAGCTGAACCTCAACGAGCCGAACAAGCTCGGCGACGTCAGCTGGCTGAAGCCCGCCAAGTTCGTCGGCGTGTGGTGGAAGATGATCAAGGGCGAATGGACCTGGGCGACCGGGCCGCAGCACGGCGCGACCACCGCCAACGTCAAAAAGTATATCGACTTCGCCGCCGCCAACAAAATCCCGGGCGTGCTGGTCGAGGGCTGGAACGTCGGCTGGGACGGCGACTGGTTCGGCAACGGCAACGACATGCAATTCGACCAGCCGACGCCCGATTTCGACGCCGCGGAACTGACCCGCTACGCCAAGGCGAAGGGCGTCCACCTCGTCGGCCATAACGAGACGGGCGGCTCGGCCAGCCATTACGACGCGCAGCTCGACCGCGCCTTCGCCTATGCCCGCGACCACGGCATTCCGGTCGTGAAGACCGGCTACGTCACCGACGCCGCGCAGATCGAACGCGTCGACGCCGACGGGACGAAGAAGCGCGAATGGCATGAGGGCCAGTGGATGGTGAACCACTATCTGCGCGTCGTACAGACCGCCGCCAAGTACAAGGTTGGGATCGACAGTCACGAACCCGTCAAGGACACCGGCCTGCGCCGCACCTACCCCAATTGGCTCGCCCGCGAGGGCGGTCGCGGCATGGAATATAACGCCTGGCCTGGCAAGAACCCGCCCAATCACGAAGCCAATATGTTCTTCACCCAGTGGCTCGGCGGCCCGATGGACTTCACGCCCGGCATGCTGAGCCTGGAAGGGCAGGGCGGCAGCGCGTTGATGTCGACCGCGGCGAAGCAGCTGGCGCTCTACGTCGTCATCTATTCGCCGGTGCAGATGGCGGCGGATACGCCCGAAAACTACGCCAAGCACATGGATGCCTTCCAGTTCATCCGCGACGTGCCGGTCGACTGGTCGGACACGCGCGTGCTGAACGGTGAGGTGGGCGATTACGTCACCGTGGCGCGCAAGGATCGCGCGAGCGACGACTGGTATCTCGGCAGCATCACCAACGACAGCGGCCGGACGCTGAACGTCGCCCTCGACTTCCTCGATCCGGGCCGCAGCTATACCGCCGAAATCTACCGCGACGGCACGGGCGCGGACTATCGCACCGACGCCCGCCACGCGATCGCGATCGAAAAGCGCCAGGTGAAGAAGGGCGACACGATGACGCTCGCTTTGGCGCCCGGCGGCGGTCAGGCAATCCGCTTCGTCGCAAGCGGCAAGGCCCGCCGGAAGTAAGTGAACGCGCGGCTGCCTGTCCATAACCGTCACCCCGGACTTGTTCCGGGGTCCACTCGTCCGCGGGGGGAACGCCTGAGCCTCTTGCCCGTCCCCCCGTTGCACAGTGGACCCCAGAACAAGTCCGGGGTGACGGAGAAGATGGGGCAGGCGACGGCGCTTCACCGATGACCCCACCGCCTTCCTCCATCGCCATCCTCGGCGGCGGCACCGCCGGCTGGATGGCCGCCTGCCTGATGGCCAAGGCATGGCCGCAGGCGCGCATCACCGTCATCGAATCCCCCGACATCGGCATCGTCGGCGTCGGCGAAGGGTCGACCCCGCAGCTCAAGGCGCTGTTCGACGCGCTTGGGCTTGCCGAGGCCGACTGGATGCCGGCCGCCGACGCGACCTACAAGGCGGGCATCGCCTTCCATGGCTGGTCCGACGATACGCCCGCTTATTTCCACCCCTTCGCCGGCCAGATCGACCTCCACACGCAAGGCGCCTTCTTCGCCAGCACCCGCGCACGCCGTCATGGCGCCGACGTCCCCGCGCATCCGGACCGCTTCTTTCTGAACGCGAGGCTGGCGGAGGCGGGCCGCGCCCCGATCGCGCCCGCACACTTCCCGTTCCGCATCGGCTATGGCTATCATTTCGACGCGCACAAGGTCGGGCATGTCCTGCGCGATGCAGCGGTGGCGCGCGGCGTCGTCCATCTGCCGCGCCGCGTGCATGACGTCGTGGTCGATACGGCCGGTCAGGTCGTCGCACTGACGCTGGACGAAGGAGATGCCCTCCACGCCGAGCTGTTCGTCGACGCCAGCGGTTTCGCCAGCGCCATCGCACAACAGGCGCTCGGTGTGCCGTTCCGCTCCTTCGCAAACACTCTGTTCGCCGACCGTGCCGTGGTGATGCCCACCCCGCGGCAGGCCGCGCTGCCGGTCCAGACCAAGGCGACCGCGCTGTCCGCCGGCTGGGCCTGGGGCATTCCGCTGACCAGCCGCACCGGCAACGGCTACGTCTACGCCTCGCGCTACCTGTCGTCCGACGCAGCCGAGACGGAGCTGCGCCGTCACCTCGGCCTGCTCGATGCCGACGTCGCCGCCCGCCACCTCAGCATGAAGGTTGGCCGCGTCGAGACGAGCTGGACCGCCAACTGCCTCGCGATCGGCCTTGCCCAAGGCTTCATCGAACCGCTCGAAGCGACGGCGCTCCATATCGTACAGGCCACGATCGAGGGCTTCATCGGCGCCTATCAGGCCGGCAGCCGCGACGCCTTCAACGCCGCGATCGCGCGCCGTTACGACGGCATCCGCGACTATATCGTCGCCCATTACCGCCTCAACCGCCGCAGCGGCCCCTTCTGGCGCGACGTCGCCGCCAACGACGATCTGTCCGACGACCTGAAGGCGATCATGACCGCGTGGTTCACCGGCGGCGACGTCGCCGCGGTGGTCGAGGGACGGGGCCTTGCCGGTTATTACGCGCCCATGTCGTGGGAGGTTCTCCTCGCCGGTTACGGCACCTTTCCCGATGCGACGCGGCTGCGCACGGCTCCCCCCGTCGCCGATCTCGCCGCAATCGATACCTTGCTGAGCGGATGCCTGCTCAACTTCCCAGATCATCAGGCCGCGCTAGACGGCCACCGGAGGATGCCATGACCCCCACTGCCACTCGCCCGCGCCAAAGCTGGGCGGGTCTCTGGAATATCTCGTTCGGCTTCTTCGGCATCCAGATCGGCTTCGCGCTGCAGAACGCCAATATGAGCCGTATCTTCCAGTCGCTCGGCACCAGCCTCGACGATCTGCCCGCGCTCTGGGTCGCGGCGCCGCTGACCGGCCTGTTGGTGCAGCCCGTGATCGGCCACCTCAGCGACCGGACATGGCTCGGCCGATTGGGACGGCGGCGGCCCTATTTTCTCGCCGGCGCGATCCTGGCGGCGATCGCGCTGCTGCTGATGCCGGAAAGCCCGGGGCTGCTGATGGCGGCGATGCTGCTGTGGCTGCTCGACGCCTCGCTCAACGTTTCCATGGAGCCGTTCCGTGCCTTCGTTGGCGATATGCTCGACAAGGATCAGCATGCCGCAGGCTATGCCGTGCAGACCGCCTTCATCGGCGCGGGCGCGGTGTTCGGGTCGATCTTTCCCTGGCTGCTCGAACATCTCGGCGTGTCCAACCAGGCGGCGGGCGGCGGCATTCCCGATACCGTACGCTATGCCTTCTGGTTCGGCGGCGCGGCGCTGTTCCTCGCCGTGCTGTGGACCGTGCTGACGACGCGCGAATATGCGCCCGAGGAAATGGCGGCGTTCGACGGGGCTGCGACGGAGGACCATGGCCACACGCTCCGTATCCTCGCCGCGCGCCAGTACGGCACCAGCATCGCCTGGATCGTTGCGGGTGCGATCGTGGTCGTCGCCGTCGCCGCGATGCGGCTGGAGAAGGAGGTGTACCTGCTCGGCGCGTTGCTGGCAGGCTATGGTCTCGCCAGCATCGTCGCGATTGCTCGGGCGCGGGCAGGGCATGTGGCGGGCATGCTCGGCCATATCGTTGGCGATTTCGGCGGGATGCCGCTGCTGATGAAGCGACTGGCGGTCGCGCAATTCTTCAGCTGGTCGGCGCTGTTCATCATGTGGATCAACACGACGCCGATCGTCGCGGGGGCCTTCTACGGCGCACCCGATGCGAAAAGCCCGCTGTATCAGGAGGGCGCGAACTGGGTCGACGTGCTGTTCGCGACCTATAACGGCATCGCCGCGGTCGCCGCGCTGACGCTGCTGCCGGTGCTGGCCAGGCGGATCGGGCAGGCGAAGACGCACATCATCGGGCTGCTGTGCGGCGCGGCGGGCTTTGCCAGCTTCTTCGTCATCACCGATCCCAAATGGCTGCTCGCCAGCGAGATCGGCATCGGCATCGCCTGGGCGTCGATCCTCGCCATGCCGTACGCGATCCTCGCGTCCAGCCTGCCGCAGCGCAAGCTCGGTATCTACATGGGGCTATTCAATGTCTTCGTCGTCGTGCCGCAGCTGCTGGTCGCGACGGTGATGGGATCGATCACCAAGCACTTCTTCCCGACCGCACCGATCTGGACGCTGGCGTTCGCGGCCGGAGCGCTGCTGCTCGCCGCGATAGCGATGACGCGGGTGGAGGCGGCGCGCGTCCCCGGCTAGAGCGGCGTGCGACGCAAGCGGGGACGAGACAATGCCGACGACATTGGTGACGGGCGTGGCGGGGTTCATCGGCATGAGCACCGCCGATGCGCTGATGGCGCGCGGCACGCGGGTGATCGGCGTGGATTCGATCAACGATTACTACGACCCCGCCCTCAAGCACGCGCGCCTCGCCCGCCTGACCGAACGCTATGGCGACCTGTTCACTTTCCTCCACGTCGACTTCGCCGATGCCATTGCGCTGAAGTCCGCGCTGGAGCCGCACGATTTCGATCGCATCGTCCATCTGGGCGCTCAGCCTGGCGTGCGCTATTCGATCGAGCATCCCGAGGCCTATGGCCAGTCGAACCTCGTCGGCCACCTCAACCTGCTCGAGGTCGCGCGGCACCGCGGCGTCGCGCACATGGTCTATGCTTCGTCGTCGTCGGTCTATGGCGGCAATACCTCCGTACCGTTCCGCGTCGAGGATCGCGTCGACCGGCCCGTCTCGCTCTATGCCGCCACCAAGCGCGCGAACGAGGTGATGAGCGAAAGCTACGCGCACCTGTATCGCCTGCCGCTCACC
>LIAE01010163.1:0-13898 GCA_002287525.1 Diploscapter pachys
TTTGAAGGTCGACTTCTTGGGTACCACCCCATACTCGATTCTTACGAAGAACGTGTCATATCCAGTTTATTCGATTTCAAAGAATTATGAAATATTTGTTCTATAAATATTTGAAAAATATTTTGAATCACATCATCTTTAGCTAGTAGTTGGAGACATCATCGTGATCCCTGCTCGAGGCGGAGTGATGCAATGCGATGCGGTGTTGCTGAATGGTTCCGTGATTGTGGATGAAAGTATGCTCACGGGAGAATCGGTTCCGATCACTAAAGTTAGAATAGTATGAAGTTTGTGAGGAAAATTAATGTGATTTAGGTGGCACTGGTCGATGAGGATGATAGTGAGCGATTCAATCTGGAGAAACACAGCAAACACGTCCTCTTTTGTGGAACCAAAGTGCTGCAGACGAGATTCTACGGAGGGAAGGATGTCAAGGTAAGAAATGATCATATTATCATTCATTCGAGAAACTACCTTTATTGTTATCAGTTTTCTTGAAATATCTCAAATTAGATAGGAAATGGTCCAAGAATCATCGGGGTAAGCCAGAAATAATTGAGTTAATCGCTGTGTTGGATATTTGGTTCGCATAACTTAGTACCTGCTTCATAATCTGACTAAAATTATTTTAACGCTTCTAACTGATTTTAACTGAATAGACGGCCTAATCTTCAGATATTGAAATATTATTTTCAGGCCCGTGTCATTCGAACAGCTTTCGCTACATCTAAAGGGCAACTGGTCCGATCGATTATGTACCCAAAGCCAATTGACGCCTCCTTCTATCGGGATCTCTTCATGGTAAATAGTTGTGTTTTTCTGCAATTTGCTGAGTTCGAAAATTCTTTTCTCGAAATGCAAACCTTCCCAGCACACACGAATCCATGGAAAACTGCTGAAAATGAAACGTTGACGAATTTTCAGTTCATTCTATTCCTGTCAACGATAGCGGCAATCGGAATGGTCTACTCAATCACTTTGAAAGTCATGAGTAAAGCACCGATCCGAGACATTATTATCCGAACTCTCGACATTATTACAATTGTTGTTCCCCCTGCTTTGCCAGGTTTGGAAATTATAATAGCTTTTCATCCTTGAGATGAGTCCAATTCAGCTGCACTGTCTGTTGGTTCGATTAACGCCGCGATGCGCCTCCAAAAGCAGAAGATCTTCTGCATTTCCAAGAACACAATCAACACTTGTGGAGCTATTAATGTCGTCAGTTTTTATATTCCCCAAATCCAGCTAATGCTCGAAATCATAGGTATGCTTCGATAAAACTGGCACACTAACTGAAGATGGACTCGATTTCCAAACGATCCGAGCCACTGTCAAATCAAAGGAGAAGAATGAAAAGACCGCCTTTACAGAGGTTGTAACATTGAAAACAAATTTCTTAAATTCAAATTTTAGGAATTTAATACGATGGATCCAAATGAGTTGATGAGTGCGGGCTCCAAGAAAGACATCATCACTGCTGTTGCAACCTGCCACTCCCTCACCAGGTTCAGTTTAGCCTAATTTGTAGAGGAGTTAGGATATTTTAGAATAGAAGGCGTCCTAAATGGCGACCCACTCGATCTGATTCTATTCAACCAAACTGGATGGAATCTGAAGGAAGGGGAGCAGACTGAAACAGAACTCTTCGATAATGTTCAGGTTTGAAAATATTTTAACGCTCCAATTGATACCGATGTCCAGCCTACTATTTTCACTCCACCACCAGAACATCACTCTTTCTATGGTTCATGCGTCGAGTATTCTGTCGTTCGTCAGTTCACTTTCAGGCAGGAGATTCCTTGAGTTCTGATCTTTCAAGTCTGAAAATTTCAGCTCTGCTCTTCAACGAATGTCGGTGATTGTTTCCAATCCATCTGATGATACAGCTCATGACATGACTCTCTACTGCAAAGGTTCGCCGGAAATGATCAGAACGCTTTGTGATGAGGAGACTATACCTGACGATTACATGGTAAATATTCTTTTTCCTTCCAAACGATAGCTTTTCGTAATAATCAATCTAGGAAAAAGTGAATTACTACGCTCAACATGGCTATCGTCTCATCGCAATTGCCCAGAAGAAGCTGGAGATGAACTTCGCAAAGGCATCGAAAGTTCCAAGAGCTCAGGTTCTAGAGGGAAAAGAACGATGCGATAATGTTATAATTTGATTAGGTGGAATGCGATCTCGAACTACTTGGGATGGTTGTCATGGAAAACAGACTCAAGCCAGTTACTCTCAACGTCATCAACCAGCTCAATGCGTAAGACTTCCAAAATCTAAAAATAAGCATAAAATTAGCAATCTAAATGCAGTGCTCACATTCGAACTGTGATGGTAACGGGAGACAACTTGTTGACAGCAATGTCTGTCGCCAGAGAATGTGGAATTATCCGACCAAACAAGCGTGCATATCTCGTTGAACATCTGCCAGGACAACACGATGAAAGAGGAAGAACCATGCTTGTAGTCAAACAGGTATCAAAATAGCTTTTAGCTCGGTGTTTTCATTTGCATGCTCACTTTCTAGGCCGTTTCGAGCTCTCAAGAAGTTGTCAAGATGAATGAAGACGAGATTTTCCCAGAGACTTTTGAACCTATTGGATCGCAGAAACATTTCGTGGCTTCAAAATATCATATGGCTATTTCTGGTATTTAGAGTAACATCGATTAAAATGAACAATGATGATAGGTCCAACATTTGCTGTCGTGACTCGAGAATATCCAGAGTTGCTTGGACGACTTGTCGGAGTTTGCGATGTCTTCGCTCGAATGTCGCCGGATCAGAAGCAGGAGATGATCAACCTGCTGCAGGATGTAAACAATCCGTGTTCCTACCAAAAGTATCATCAATTTATCCAGATCGACTACACGGTAGCGATGTGCGGTGACGGAGCCAACGATTGTGGAGCGCTGAAAGCAGCCCACGCGGGGATCTCGCTATCTGATGCAGAAGCATCCATCGCCGCTCCGTTCACTTCCAAAGTCAGTTTTTGGAAGAATCTTCAGCATCTGCTGCACTAGATTCAATCGTGATTATTCTAGGTAGCCGACATCCGATGCGTTCCTATCGTGATCCGCGAAGGTCGCGCCGCTCTTGTGACGATGTTCAGTGTATTCAAATACATGGCTGGATACTCGCTCGCACAATTCTCATCCATTCTGCTCCTCTATTGGTCACAGACTAATCTCACAGATCTTCAGGTGATATCTTTGAATCTATGACAAAACAAAATCTATCAGTGAGGCACAAAGTGGTGCACTGTCGCGATCAAATTATTTCTACCTAGAGCTTACTTACCGAATATATTTCAAAAATTCGGTCAACCGAACCTTTCTCGAGTACCCTGAGATCAGAATATTTGCTTGTAAGAGTTTGAAAAATGATCGAATCGTTAGAAAGTTCTTAGCCGAAAATCGTAATTGCTGAAAGAAAAATGGGATGTGTTTGAGAATTTAGAAAATCACAACTATGAGTCGTTTGACAAACCGTGGAAATGCATCTTTTGATGAGTGTTTGCAATATTTACCAAGAAGAAATGCGTGTGACATGGAATGATAAATATAATGAAGCTGTCGAATTACATCATCATTCAATCATCTGTTTCAGTTCCTCTATGTAGATCTGTTCCTAATCACGATCACAGCCCTCTTCCTCGGTTCTAATCCAGCTGCTGACGAGCTGCACGTTTATCCCCCTCCCAATCGACTTATGACTCTGTCCAGTTTTTTCTCTGTCGTCGGTCAGTTGGTCATCAATCTGGGAGCTCAAGTAAAAAATACTTCATTAAGAATAAGGTGAAATTCATTTTAGACTTTCATTTATCTAAACGTTCAAACTCAATCCTGGTTCTATCCCTACGCAATTCCAGCGAAGGATAGCGATGATGCGGATTTGACGAGCTTTGAAGTAAGAGATGATTTACAAACAAATACGTGTTTCACATGAGAGGATTTAGGGGACCGCAGTATTCTTCGCATCTGTGTTTCAATATTTAGCGTTGGCGATAACATATTCGCCAGGAAAACCTCATCGAAAGAATATTCTCTACAATCGATGGCTATGCCTGGTTTTGACGATCCTATTCTTAGTAAATTGAAAATTACTTTTCGTTTGATTTTTGATTTCTAGGCAACAGCTGAGTTCTCTCTTTGGCCTATTTCTTGGCTTACTTCTCTATTCGACAACATGCCGATTCCCGATTTTAACTATCGATTATTCATTATGATTGTATCGATTATGTCCGGAGTCGTTGGCTACATCTATGAAAACGTCTTTGTGCACTTCATCATTGAACATCTTTTCTACAAGTGAGTTGTTTTGTGAACGAAAAAAACATGTGGGGTGAAATACAAAATAAGTTCCCTGATACATAGCAAAGCTCTTCGAAGATTCCATTGAAATTTTGTACAAATCTGGAATGGCACTTCTGCTACAAATCTCCCCATACCCTGAAGGTTGAACACAAGATACAATTTACTCCAACAGAATCAGTGTTGGGTGAAATTTTCCGGTTCGAGAGAGTATTTCTTTCTTTGCTACACGCGCTTTTTTCCTTTCTTTCCCCCTTTTCTCTTTGTTTTTTTTCCGTTTCTGATTCCGATTTTCGCCGAAAAAAAGGGAATGAAAAAGAGAGAAAGAAATGCACCCTCGCATCGGAAAGTTTCCGCCCAACACTGATCAGAATAGAAACTTTTCTAGGAAATATTTTTACTTTATCAAGGAAAACTTTAGATGGCGTAAAGCCCGTCAAGTGGACAATGTAAAGGTGTCGACCGAATACGAGCGGATCCATCTGAGTGTTGGCTCCGATCCGCGATGGATCGATAGGGCAAATCGACTGACTGCGAAAATTGATGTGAAGCAAACAAATGAGCATGCGAATCACCAAAACCCTAGGAGCCAGCAGAAAAGCAACGGGGCAATCAGCTCAGATGAAAATGCTACGAGTGTAACTAAACTATGAAATTAACAAATTTTTTATTCAATGAAATTTCATGACTCCTTTCTGCTAGTGTAGATAATTCCATTCCCAACTAGGCAATTTTTTTAATCAATAGTTTGTCCAGAATGCTAGAAATGAGAACAAAAACAGGCAGATTTTACATCTTTTCATACGTTTTTACTGATCTGAACGAACTATCACACCCCGAAATCCTTCTTTTCAATTTTTTTTGTAAAATTTTGAAAAGAAGTCCAAGTGTTATGACCGGTATAGCAATGATATTTTATAGAATTTCGTTCCCTACAGAGTATTTTCCTAAATATGATGTGCATTTCCATGCTCTTTTCTATTTTAGGATTCACTTCTTGCACAAATTCGTGAGCTTTAAATTATTTTCTTATGTTTATGCTAGATATTCTAATAGGATATGTGAATATGGGTAATGAAATATTTCAGATGTGCCTTTTGTTAGAAATTTTATGAAATTTACTTTTTATGATTCCGGATGAAATGAATATTAAAAAAACGTTTATTTATAAATAAGGAGTAAATGAAACAATTGCAAATATGAGATAGATGGAATGGAGGATTAATTTTGATTTTGCTGTCTTTAGAAGAGTATTTGTAAGGACATCATTGAGAAACATTCGGCTTAAGATGAAAACAAGAATCACAATTTTGTGCTGGTCGACCAGTTACTTCAAAATAAAGCGGAGAGGGCCATGAATAGATGAGTGAAGTTTCACCAATTCGATTGGAGCTGCCAGCGATCACGTAAACTGGCTTGAATGGAATTAATGATGAAATAGTTGAAGTGGACAATGGCTAGATATTTGCATTTGGTTTCAACGATAATTTTTATTCGAATGACATTTTACCTCCATTGAGGAAGTTATCAAGTTAACCTGATCGTCGTTATTCATCATCAAATCATCGCTTTTTATGTGAAAATAGTTCCGAGTTTTCGATATTTGATATTCTTCCTTTTACATAATATTTCTGCCCTAAAATAATCTAGTTTTTTCTTCAAATAAAAGCCAAAATTCATCAATAAAAACTACTAAAAATAGATTTTTTATCAGTTCGAGAAGAATAGCGAGAAAATCTTTGAACATTTATTTAGCAGCTGTACTCAAAATAGGAATTTGTACAAACTACTGACTCTTTTCATTAACAGAGATAAAACCCTCTCGTATATTCGTAATGCAAGCTTTTTACAATTATCAATTTCCAACAAGCCTCAACTAATCACAGAATGCAGCAACGAGAATTTCAAATTCTTTATCACACAGCTCTGATGAGTTTGTATCTCGATAATATTCCAAAGAGAAAATGAACTGGCCACATATTTTTATTTCATTAGAGCATTGTTACTGGCGTGCGGCGATACCAAATTTGCATGCATTCCTCCCTCTCATCTCGTCCGCAATCTCCCAATCTCATCCTCATTCAATTACCGTGATGGTCCAGGAATAAAGCAGCTGAAATCAAACACTGGTAATCGAAACAAACAAATGCCAGAGCAAGTCAATCAGAAAATCAATACCCAAACTTGTGACTTGTGAGTGAGTAGTTAGGAAAGAGCATCACACAGGTCACTGTGAACAGTTAGAAGAGACATCGGACAACACAACTGAATGCAACTTAGTTTCAAACCTTATATAAAAGTAAAATTCCTGATGGTAAAACTATTACAATAGTCTTAACCTAATTTTTACTATTTTACGTATTTCGAGATGAGATCAAATATTACATAGAAGGATTAGCGATATGTCAGTTAAACATATTTTTCCGAAGAATGATTTTTTTCTTGATAACAAATTCTCTTAAAATGTGAGATAATGTACATAAATAAAGCATTCAAAACTTTTCACTATTTTGAGATTCGACAGACGGAATTATTGAAAAAAGATTATCTTTTCGACCAGAATTTCTATGGCTAACAATGCAAACCATTAACGGATAAGGCTAAGATATTTTTGAATTTGTAGAAATTCTTGTCATGTATCTAAAATTTCTATAGTTAGCAGATCCTAAGAATTTGTTTCTCGTAGCGACAAAATTTGTAAAATGTCAAATTGATTATGTTTCAGGAATGATATTTCCTGGCATTATAATACGATTAAAGTTTGTTGCGAAATCATTGAAAAAATTCGATAAAAATTTTATTTAATTAAAAATGAGTATATTTTCTTTGAGTAATATGTACAGATGAAGGTAATTTGTTGTGATAAAAACCTCTATTCTTCGTTGCGATAATCCTCAGACTTCGCTCGCCTTCAAAAGAATAAGTTTTGAGGAGTAAGTTGGGTAGAAATGAATACGACATCTCACTAGCGATTCTGAGTATTCATGAGTTGGATCTGAAAAATGAAAATATATAAACAAAAATAGTAATAAGACAACACAAATGGTAACATGCGATATAATGTTGGAAAATTAGAAGAAAAATATCACGAGGGGTCATTTTTCAAATATTATCTTTCATAAATTATTCGGAAAATCGGAACGACAAGACTTTGTGGTGTTATTTATTTCTGTAAAAGTGAACACTGGATTGAAAATTCTCAGAGTCTTCCAAAATCGGAATTGAATGAATGAACGATGAATATGCACGATTTGTCGTAAGTTTTCGTCTCATTACTAAAACTGCACTCACACTGTGCGACATTATTCAGTGATTCCCAAGCACTTTTCAGCATTTACCAATATTTTCTCGATGGTAATGCCGATTGTTCTCCCCAGGTGCCATACCAAGTTAGTACAGTTTCAATAATGCTATAAAAATTCACGACAAATCGTGCGCATTCATTGTTCATTCGTTGAATTCTAATTGCGGCAGTTTTTGAGGATCTTTAATCCAGTGTTCACTTTGCCAGAGATGAATAATAACAACACATGAAATGGCAAAAGTATAAACTAATAGGTCTTGTTATTTCGAAGTCTTGTCACTATTGAATTGTCAATTATATTCCACGAAAGTTCTAACTACTTTTCCAAATAACATATTTCTATTTGAATGACACAAAGATGTACCAATCACTGTGGCTCCACTAATTGCAGCACAACTTGGTTCATTCACAATAGTGTTCAAGGGCGTTTCAGTTATGGAAGTTGTTGCTCCATTTTCGTTCAGATCTTCAGAACGTTGCGGCCTTTTGAACAAATTCATAATTGAAATTAATCTTCTAGGAATAAATTATTTGGGATAGCAATTTTTTTTAAAAATCATACCTGTAAGCTTTTCTGAAACATTCAGGCATTCTTGAATTTAAAATCGAGGTATTAGGTTGGGATTTTTGCATGACGATGAAATGAGCGAGGATGTATGGGGGATATGCGATGAATTTCATCTCGACTTCGAATTTCAATGGAATGAAGTCTCGAAAAGATTAGAGCATTGATGGGGAATATCAGTGTAGGGCTGGGATGTGCCGCAAACGGAGAACAATTACTGGATAAAAGTACGACATCTTAAATCCGAAATCGCTAACAACGAAGTGTAAGTAGTGAGTAATCAATCAAAGCAAATTTATCTCCTTTGTTGGAAATTTATCTCTTTCATTTCTTCTTTCGAATTGAGGCAAATGAGATAATCCACTTCCTCAACTTGCGCGAAACGTCAACAATAATGCCAAGTTGCAATAAAACTGATGACAAAGCTCTAATTCCAAATAAAACTATCTTTCATGCAACAATTTGAAAATTTGATGATAAGATAATTGAGTTATGAACTATGCAACGAGGACGCTTTCTGAGCAAGTTTTACTAAAAACAGAACTCGAAACATTTGCGAAAACAACTTTTTCGAGTTATTGTACTGTCGTGCTAATTAAATTTACTGAAAGATCGAATTTATTTATTCGGAACTATTTATGTTTTAAAATAAACGCAGGAAAATATGTATTTTACATTTGCATTGTAGATAAAAATAAAGATAGTTGGGGTTGGTTAAAATTGAAATAAATAGGAAAAAGATACAAATTTAGTTTTTTAATAGTGACCTTAAAATTTGAATACGAGAAAGCTAAATTGAAGATGACATGTAACTAAACTCGTTATGAAGATGCAGCATCGAAAACAATAAATTTCTATTTATGAAATATCTTATTTGAAAGATAACAATTTATAGCATTGTTGAGCTGTCAAGGGTATTCAATCATCGTCATTATTCTAAATAAAAAAAATCAAAGGATAAAAGATTGAATTGGATAACGATTTTCTTCAATACATTTATTCCTAGCAATAAGATACAAAAAAGAATCCATGAATTAACTCATTCCTTGAGAACGTTCTTATCTTCTAACGCTAATTTGAATCGCTGAGAGATACTGAAAATACTGTTTAGGTCAAATAAAAATTTATTTAGACAATAACCTGTATCTTTTGCTTTCTTGCCATCAATTCCACTGACAAGTTCCTCGATGGCCGTCTCATTCACCATCACAGAAACGATCCAATCGCGATCTTTCTCCGATAGTTCAATCTTGTGCACGAAGCACCCGAACTTGTACTCCACATATGTCGGCTTATTGCTGCTAGAAAATGGCGATAGAATTTTACATCCTAAAGTCGACTAATATATTAGCCGAATTAAATTATTATGCTATAAGATTTTACATTAGCTTTAATGTTTTACGATTATCCTTACCCTTCTTCGGACGCTTCTCCTTAACTTTCTCTGATCTTCTTTCAGATTCCTCACAGCAACTGTCATCATCGTTATTATTCTTCCTTTTGCATCTCACACTCTTGCATCGAAGTATTATGGCTACCGAATGCCTAAATTTGGCAAACACTCTTCTACAACACATTTTTGTGTCTCATATGGATTTACAAAATGCAAGAAAATTCGTCATCAGGAATTCCAAATAGTATTTAGATGTTTACGATATATAACAAATGTCTATCCTTCATCAGCAGAATTAGCTTACCTCAGGCGTTTCCATATTCGCTTCACAATGTTTCCATTTTTAGCGGCGACTTCTCGCTCTTCTGCTAAACCCATCACAGGAATATCTGAATGTGAACAATAAGGCAGAAGTTGCCATGGGTTATCGACAAAAGGAATGAAAAACAGGCGATACTTTTTAGACAAAAGTGTCGTAATCAATGGAGGAAGATAAAATCACTTTATCTTAACTTTTTTAGAAATGCGCGTTCAGGTTATTCTGTCAGATAAAATGGTTGAATTTAGAAAGCCATATGGTATGCAAGAATTGAATGAATAAATTCCTAAATTTCACAAATAAAATGAAAAATAAAGATCTTATAACTTAGCGTGGATATACAGGTAATCGTAAAATATTGTTCAAGGTAACAAATATAGATTAAATAAGAGTAAATCGATGTGAACGCGAATTTTGTAGCAGAATTAAGAATTTTCTGACCCTTAATTGACGCAGTACCCCATAAAACGCTTGAATTTTACATGAAATGGATAAATTTGAGATAAAATGGATGATTCTTAGGCTATTTTGGGAATATCGAGATAAAAAGACATGATACTTTGTCTGAATAAGGTAATGCATCTTCTCATTGTGCATTCTTTTTCTACACTCGTTTTCTTCGACCTCTAGAAAGGCGTTTTATCATTTTGTAGGTCCGGAAAAAACAGTTCGTTATTTCTGCAAATTGCATTTTGCCATTCCGAAAAATGTGCGTGCCAAAAGCGATGAAAATATTCATATAGTTCATATAATCGATCTTACTAAACAAGAAATGAGTTTGATGAATATGTATTGCGCAAGATTTGTTTTTAACAGCAAGATTTAAATTGGGATAAAATTTTTTCCCTTCTATTGTCTGTCTTCTATTGAATTTTATCACAAGAAAAATGAAAAACTCGAAAAATATTTTGCTCACTCAAATGATAGACTACATTTTCACATTTTTCAAATTAATTTCTTGTTTTGTATTCTTTAAAGTTGTGTTTTCAAACGCAAGTGCCTATGACTTCTCATTTTCGAGAAATCAAATCATAATTTTAAACAAAAATAAAAATTGCATTTGATTTTAAAAAAAAAAATTTATTCTGAACCACGACAATGGTTACATTTGTACACGGTAAACAATTATAGAAATTTAGCATTGTCCAAAGGAAGTAGATTTGCCCTTCTGAGTGTTTTTTTTCACAATTAGCTTGAGATCCCGAGTTTGTAATCAGACAAATCCTCATTCGGATCTGAAATGACAAATAATTGTCGAATTTCAATTCATAGGAAAAATTGAACGTGGTGTTGTGATGGAGTGGAAAAAAGAAAAAAACAACAACTAATGATATCATTGCAATTTATAAGCCATGCTCATTTTTCATCGGCACTTAAAAATTCCGCGACAAACCAACATGAAAAACGCGGGTAAAATGGAAAGGCGTTCCCCCAACCTTCTTCTTGCTCAACACAGTGCATATTTCGTAATGTTCTTCGTTACGAACTTGAGACATTTCCAAGTAATATTTTCGTCAAGCCTTGGAAAAGGATTTACCGAATACAGACGTCGCTTCTTCATCTGAGTAGAGCAGATCCCTGTCTCTGTCGCTTCTCCAGATAGAAGACAGTCTCGATGTGCCGAATCGACGCTTTCGACTGTTCACAGTCAAATGATCTGCAGGGAGTTGCAAATGATTGCTACGAACCACTGAAAATAAGCCATTCCAAATAGATTTGTGCCGAAGCAATTGTAAATTAAATTGAATATACTTGTTGAACTAACCGAGTTTTTCTACAAACACCTACTCAAACTGATAATTTGCAGCACCATATTGTCACAAATATAAGACAGCGCAAAAGTTGCAATGAGTCAAATTTTATTTATATTCATTTATTCTACAATGGATATCTATTCTGCGTAAGGCAGTTCCTAAACTACGGTACGTTTTTTTTATTAAAATACGGCAATTCTCCTTTTCATAACATCATTGATTTTCCATTATTTTTTAAAAATTATTTTTAATTTTTGGTGCTCCTCTTACAAATTTGAGCAAAACTTTGTAAAATTTTCATGCGGTATATTTGGAAGTCGCGTGGTATAATGAACAAGCATAGACAAAATAGTGTAGGGGAAGATAGAATGATGCAGGTTTTCCCTCAATATTTCGTCAAATCTTATAGCATAATGTCATGCAGTTTTCACGTTGCCTTCCAGGCCATCCAAATCGACTCAACTTGAAGTGAAATGAGCAGGTTTAGGAAACTTTTAGAAGATTGATAGCCTCGTAAAGTCAAAAGCGCTCTAATACTTCATAGAACAAAAACCGTGCTGTATTTTAGTAAAAAGCGTACCGTAGTGCCGCAGTATAGCTATTGCCTCTGAGTAACTATTTATGAGTGATTGCCTGACCGGAGGGAGCATTTCCGACTTTGGGAACAGCGAACGAGTCCCCGGATGCATTGCTGCTCACAGAGTTTCTTTTGCTCCCAATCGGGTTGTCTGTCTGCTGCCGTCTTCTAATAATGATCAAAGTCACGATTTGGCTGAAATACATCAACTTAACCATGGATTGCGTAAATTTGTGATCTAATTATAATAGTCTCCACCCATATTCATCGGAAATTTCAATCCAGTTTCTATACAAGCTACAAAGTGTTGGCAGAAAAAAGTTGTTGGAAGCTGCATGCGAGGATAGATGAATAGATAGAGTGAGTGAAGATCACGATAGAACATATATTATTGTGCAACCGATAAAATGCTTGGCTAGTAAGACATATTGGCAAAAAATATTGTTTTTTTTAAAATAAATTTTTATTGTCCAAATTTATTTATCAAATTAAAAAAATATTCTCCTTACCGAAACAGAATTCGGAAAAATCCAACGCGTTTCTGATTTCTAATGGAGGATGTTTCCATGTCGAGTAAAATAAAATACAGAGTTTGAATTGATGTGTAAGAATAAAGTTGTTGAATGCGATTAACAGGAAGATGGCGGAATGCTAGAGCCGCTAGAGTAATTCAATGCAACAATAGAGAACAAAGGTAATTCATCCTCGAGACTGAATTGTACATTCTTTTCGCAAATAACAATCCATTGTTATTGAGATAAAAAAGAATAAATTGTAGGGATATCTTCAACGATGCAAATAGCAAATAGGCTATTTCTGTTGAAAATCAAACGTCAACTCTCTGAAATCATAACTTACGAGAAATTGTCTAATGTTTTTTTACAAATTAGAGATAATGTTCTAATATTTCATAGGAGTTTTTGAAAGATAGCTCATAAATGAAAATGATTCAGAGTAAAATAAACATTTATGAATTTTAATTTGTTCGAATTTCCCTGCAAGGATCACATGCAAAATTTAATAATTGAATAAAGATGAAGGATGAAACGTATATTTTTATTCAAAAATATTATTCATATGCAAATAAATCACAACAGGAATTGTGGTATTGAATCGTTCATTTGGAGTGGTGGATTTTTACGATTTTTTCGATCAGCGAATTTGTTTTTAATGATTTCTTCACGGAATCCTTATTTACAATCTAGACCACCTTTTTGTTCGGAAAGTTTATCCTAAACACGATTTGGCTTATCTACTTGGGGACTCAAATTATACAATTCATAGATGTAAATATGCATTGCGAAAACTAACTCTACAGGAAAAACTAAGGTAAAAATTCTAGATTTCTACGGAATTCCTTCGACGTCAATATTTTGTTCTCCATTTTGCATGACAAACGATACTTCTGATCGAAGAATTTTGCCAAGTTCCGATCGAGGTATGAAATCTAGTTGGACAACTTTCGATATTGACACTGTGATGTTTCGAGATTCTGAAAATCATGCCATTACCTTTGATCTTTTGACCTTTCTTCATAATTTGTATTAAGTTTTTTTTGCGTTTAAAGAGTTTTGGAACATTTACAAGACTACAAAATAGATCTTTAGATTTAATATTAGGTTGTGGCATAAGTAATGAGAATTTTTGCATGTTTTTTGTCCGTTCCTCTTT
>LIAE01010167.1:0-11204 GCA_002287525.1 Diploscapter pachys
TTTTGATCTACAGACTTCTACTGGGGTCTGTAGGTCATTGAAAAAAGGAGCTTCGGCTCCTTTTTTCATTCCAGCGAGTGCCACGGAAATCCACCCACAGCTACCGTTTTTGAGTGACCAAATAAGGCACAAGAATACGGGTGGGTCGGCTACCGGATAGTTGCTGGGGCTGAGCGGGAACCATGACGAGCATAGAGCCTAAGTCATTACTTAGGAGTCTCGAAATGGCGCTCTCTGATCTGACCGTCCGGCAGGCGAAGACCACCGGAAAACGCTACACCCTCTCCGACAACGACTGCCTGGGCCTGATGGTCTCAGCCGCAGGCGGCAAGTCATGGCAATTCCGCTACTACTGGCTGGGCAAGCAAAAGCGCCTGTGCCTAGGCGGCTATCCTGCCCTCAGCCTGCGTGAAGCCCGGACCGAGCGAGACAAGGCCCAGGCCCTGCTTGCCAGGGGGATCGATCCCCAGGTCGAGCGCGACCAGAAACGGCACGCGGCCAAGCTGGCAGGCGAATACACCTTCAAGACCGTCTTCGATGCTTGGGTCGAGCATCGCCGTAAGGAACTCAAGGAAGGCCGTCAGAGCACGCTTTCCCAGATCCTACGCATCTTTAACAAAGACGTGCTGCCCACTCTGGGGAAGATGTCGATCTATGACATTCGCCGCCCTCAGCTTCTGGGCGTCCTGGCGGCGATCGAGAAGCGCAAGGCGTTCACTACTGCGGAAAAGGTCCGCACCTGGTTCAACCAGATGTTCCGTTATGCCCTGGTCATCGCCGAGGGGCTGGAGGTCAACCCGGCCGCAGACCTGGACGTGGTAGCCGAACCCAAGCCCCCGGTAGCCCACAATCCCTACTTGCACCTGCCCGAGATGCCCGAGTTCCTCCAGAAGCTCCGGCTCTACAACCCCCGTGGCTGGCAGACCCAGCTTGGCGTCCGGCTGCTGTTCCTGACCGGGGTGCGCACCGGCGAACTGCGGTTGGCCGAACCCGAACAGTTCGACCTCGACCGCGGCTTGTGGATCATCCCACCGCAGATCGTCAAGCAGCTCCAGGATGAAATGCGCAAGGCAGGGAAGCGGCCGCAGGATGTGCCCCCCTATATCGTGCCGCTATCCCTGCAGGCCATCGAGATCGTGCGCTATCTTCTGGGGGTGATGCGGCCGGCGCAGAGGTACCTGCTGTCACACCGCAGCGAACTCAAGAAGCGCATCAGCGAGAACACTCTCAACAAGGCCGTGCAGCTCATGGGCTATGAGGGGCGCCTGACCGGCCACGGCATCCGCGGCACCATCTCGACGGCGCTCAACGAGATTGGCTACCCGAAGATTTGGGTGGACGCGCAGCTTTCCCATTCCGACCCCAACAAGGTGAGTTCGTCCTACAACCACGCCAAGTACGTTGAGCCGCGCCGTCGGATGATGCAGGACTGGGCCGATCGGCTCGACCTGCTCGAACAGGGCGAAGTGGAAGCCGCGAGCGCGCACCTGACCATCCGTATCGACGGAGTGCCGGCGATGGCGGAAGCGGAGGAAGCGGTGGAGACGGCCCCCACGGTGGCCGAGCCCACTCTCACCAGCGTCTCGCCCGTTGTAGCAACACCCATTGTCGTGACCTCGAATGGCGGCGGGATCACGTTCCAGCGGCTGTCTCAGGTGCCGCCGCCTCCGACGCATGCCCCAGAGCCGGAAGTGTCCGCGATCCAGCGCGAGCGCGAGGAAATGCTGACCATCTACGAGTCTCCAAGCAGCTTGCCGGTCCCGCTGTTCGGCAAGCTGGCCGGAAAGTCCAAGGACCAGATCAACCGCGAACTGAAAGCGGGCAAGTTGCTGTCCATCAGTTTGGGCAATCGGGGGCAGCGTGTTCCCGATTGGCAACTGGTGCCGCTCAAGCACAAGCTGGCCCAGGTGCTCATGAACCAGTGCCCGCACGCGGATTCGTGGGATCTGTACCGCATGCTGACCCAGCCGCACCCTGACCTGGGGGATCGCGCGGCCATTGATGCGGTCACGCCGACCAACGTGCCGGCAATCATCCGGGTCATCATGGGCGACTACCAGCACCATGCGGATATGCCCGAGGCCATTGCCCCGTACCCCATCCCCGAGGATGTGCGGCAAAGCGTTCGTCGGCTGGTGGATAGCGCAGTAGTTCTAGACGGAGCATAGGGCTCTCAAACCTTGCAGGGGCCTTGTGGCCCCTGCATTACGCTTGCACCGCCTCCACGAGTTCGCTCAGCGTGCGCGGTGCGGGAGCGAAGAACACGGCGCCGGTGTGCGCCGTCGAGAAATCGAGCAGGCGGTCGTGCATGCCTGGCGGATCGCCGAGGAACATGCGCTCCAGCATCTTCTGCGTCACCCACAGATGCCTGGAGTAGCCGATGAAGTAGGTGCCATATTCGCCCTGGCCGGGGCGGCCGAAGGGCATGTTGTCGCGCAGGATGTCGTGCTCGGTGCCGTCGTCGTCCACGATCGTGGCGAGGGTCTTGTGCGATTTCTGGCCGCTCGTCGCGTCGGGCAATTCGACATTGCTGACGATCTCCCGGCCGATGATCCGCTCTTGCTCGTCCTTGGCGAGCCGAGCCCACGGCTGCATTTGGTGCAGATACTTCTGCACCACCAAGTAGCTGCCGCCGGCGAACGCCTGATCTTCACTGCCGACCAGCGTCGAGGCGCCGATGTCGTGCCCGGTCGGGTTGGCCGTGCCATCGACAAAGCCAAGCAGGTCGCGGGAGTCGAAGTAGCGAAAACCGACCACCTCGTCGGCCACCGTCACGCTGCTGCCCAGTTGGTCCAGCAGCAGGCGCTCGAATTCAAAACAGAGGTCCTCACGTTCGGCACGGATGTGAAAGAACAGGTCGCCGGGCGTGGCAGGCGCGGTGTGCTTAGCACCCTCGATGGGCAGGAAGGGCCGTAGTTCCTTCGGGCGCTTCCCGGTCTGGAAACGGTCCCATAGCGCCGATCCCAGTGCAGTGATACACGACAGCCGGCCGTTGAGATCGCGGAAGCCCACCGTTTTGATCAGGTCGTCCAGCCCGTCCAAGACGCCGGCGACCACCTGAAGGGCCTCGTGGCCCTCGGCGACCGTCAACGTGAGAAACACCGCCGCGCGCGACAGCGGCGCATCGATGCTTTGCGAGTCAATTGGTACTCGGTCCCAACCACTTCCAACCATTCGTGCCTCCAAAGACCATGTTCATTCATCATATTGCCAGAGATGAAAGTGCTATCACTGGCGCGCTAACAGGCGCGTGCCGCTGTAACTACCCGCACGCAGCCTCGGCGAGAGCGGGCTATGGGTTGTTCGAGCAAGCCGCGCTGTCCCTGGCAACCAGCATTGCCCTGTGCTCGAACCGCTCAGAAACAACATTGGCTCGTCCGTGGGGCCGCTGCAGGTATGTCACGATCTCGTAGGGGCCGTCTGAAAGCGGTCGCATAGTGATCCCCCACGCATGGGCACGCTCAATGCGCGATTGCGCGGAGAGCCCCACTCCGTAGCCAGCGGTCACCCAAAGCGCCATCATCTCGAACGAAGTCACATGCTGAATGCTCTGCTGGCTCAACGGAAGAAAGGACAGTCGCTGATCCAGCAGTAGGCAAGTCTCCGCCGGCCAGCGAAACACCGGATAGTCCAGAAGCTCGGCAAGCGTGATCTTCGCCTGGGCAACTAAGGGGGACCCCAGCGGCACTGCAACAGCCACGTTCTCCACCCAGAGCGGTTGGCTTTTCACGGCCGGAGCACCAGCGTTCCGAAGCGACATTCCAGCGTCGTAGCGGCCTTCCTCAAGGCCCGTCAACAGATCATCGGCTGAGGTCTCAAAGAACGTGATGGTGACTTCTGGTTCCTCCGCGCGCTGTAGGGCAAGAAGCGTTGTGAGGCAAGAGGATGGCACTCCGGGCGCGATAGCAAGCCTGAAATGGGAAAACTGGCTGGTGGCGTCATGCATGAGGGCCCCCAATAAGCGATCTGTCCAGAAAGGCAAACCAGCGTTGCAGGAAAGAGTGAAGTTTAACGTCGTTATCTTTAACGTGGTTAATTGTGGCAGATTGTTTGACGCTTCTGCTAATGCAGAAATCAACAATTCAGCCAGGCCGTCCTTCTGGCACATCGACGTATGAATCCGAGTCGGCGTCAGCCTTCGGAAAGGCCGTGCGCGCTGCGCGCGTCGCTCAAGGAGTCGCGCAAGACGAGTTCGCATCTCGGGCAAGCATTTCGCGTTCTCACATGGGTAAGATCGAGCGTGGTGAGCACGTGCCCACGCTTCCGCTCATACTGAAAATTTCTACGGCACTTGGAATAAGCGCGGCTGACCTGATGACGGCGACCGAACGCAATCTGCGTGCCGACACTGATCCCTGAGTGTCTAGCCTGCCAGCTCCGTCAACCGTCCGAAGAGTCGCGAAGGCGAACGATAAAACGCTCCACCGAAGCCGATAAATTGCCGCCGTCGGGCCGAAGCAGGTAGGTGGTGATCACGGCGGAATCCATCGCCAAGGGGCGGATCACCACATCCGGCCGTTGGGAGATGGGAATCTTGGTCGCCGTCATAAAGCCGATGCCGTAGCCGGCGCCGACCAACGTGAGCATCATGTCTAGCGAGGACACTTCCTCGACAACATTCAGCTTGTGCTCCAACGTGTTGAGCAGCCGCTTGAGTTCGCGGCAATAGCCCTCGCATACCTGCGGGTCGCACAGGACAAGTGGATGGCCTTGAAGTTCTTGAAGTGGCACCTCCTTGTAGGTGAGCAATGAGTGACGAGCTGGCACCGCAATCACCAGCGGGTCATGCCAGATTGGTTCGGCAGCGATACCGTCGCCGACATCGGCCGTGTGCGCGAACCCGATCATGAAGTCGCCCGAACGCAAGCCACGCACTTGCTCTGCCAGAGGCACTTCTGACAAGCGTATTTCGATCTCCGGCTCCTCGGCGCGGCAACGAGCCAGAAATGCCGACAGCCGTGGATCGATAGCCCCATCTGATACAGCGATGCGCAGGCTACCGCGCAAGCCCGATGCCACAGCCTTGGCATTTTCACGAGCCTGTTCCAGCACTGTGAATAGACGGCGAACATCTTGCAAGAAGACCGCGCCCGCCGCCGTTAGAACTGTTCCTCGTCGGTTTCGGTCGAAGAGCACTACGCCCAACTCGTCCTCAAGTTCCTTGATGGCTCGTGATAGCGGTGGTTGTTCGATATGCAGGCGCTCAGCCGCCCGCGTGAAATGTAGCTCCTCAGCAAGAACTACGAAGCAGCGAAGATGGCGCAGCTCCATAGGCCACCCTCCCGTTCCGACTTATCCAACACTGTGCTATCTCCCTATAGAAGTGACTGCCATTCTGGCGGCGGCGAGTTCGGCCACATCATTGGAAACTTCTGACTGAATGAGCCAGGGCTGGGTTGACCGTGCGATGGCCCGAGGCAGGCACAACACCAGGCGAGCCTGATCAAGTCCGTGGGGTGATAAGGATCAGACGAAGGCTATCTCCAGCCACGCACGTCAATGGATGCCGTGCATCGTCCCCGTCTGACCCTTGGCCGATTGCGAACCAAGCGCTTGAACACGCTTGCGGTTGATCATCACCTGCGGATTGCTGAGGCTCTGCTCCTGGTCCGAGCCAAGGCAAGTACCTTGGGGCAGACGGCAAATGCCGGCGAAAATATTCGCCGGCTCAAGTTGCTGCCCGGAGACTGGCGGGACCAGAATGCCTCTCACCAGAAAGTGTGAGACATCCTGATGCTTAGCCCGCGCCGGATGCTTAATGCCGCACTGAACCATGCGGGTCGATGACGTACTTGTATGCAGAACCCGCGTCGAACTCTTTGTACGCGGCGGGCGCGTCTTCGAGCTTGATGAATTTAGTGTTCATCATCGGCGAAAGGTAAGGCATGCGATCGTTCAGTATCGCCCGCATTAACGCGTGGTTGTAGTTGGCCGTCGGAGATTGACCAGCCGACATTCGCGGCGACTTGATCCAGGCGTTGGACCATTCCAGATCCATATGGCCTTTCTTGGCTTTCGGGTCTTTCGAGATCGGGTTTGCGCAGTACACACCGACCGTACTGGTCATTCCGCCGAAGCGGACATATTTGAGCATTGCGTTGGTAACAGCGCTCTCCACGATCTTGTCAGCCTCCGCGCCAAACCCGCGGCAGTCCACACCAACATAGTCGATGACGCGATCCACCTCCCTGTGCCCGGTAATGCGTTCGAGATGCTCCTCGATCGGCACGCCGTCGGAAAGGTTGATGGTTTCCACGCCGTGTGGCTTGAGAAGGTCCAGCCGCTCTTGAATGTAATCGGCAACGATGATGGCGCCTGCACCCAGAAGTCTGGCGCAGGCGGCACCCGCTCTGCCGACCGGCCCGGCACCGAAGATCAGGATGTTTTCGCCGACGACGTAGGCCGGTGCGGCTGGCCAGTCCGGGCCAGCGAACCCATGGAAAGCTGTGGGTAATACGTCAGAGAGAAGGGTCAGGTCGCGGATTTTTTCCATGGCGGCATCCTTGTCAGGGAAGCGAAGGAGATTGAAATCCGCATACGGTACGAAGAGATAATCACCTTGCCCCCCCGTCCAGCCACCGAGGTTGAACCCGTAGGCTCCGCAGTCGATTTCGGGGTTGGTGTTCTCGCATACATCGGAGCGCATATGCTTGCAGTTGTAGCAACGCCCACACCCCACATTGAAGGGAACGGAAACGATGTCGCCCTTCTTCACGACTTCGACGTCTGATCCCACTTCGATCACTTCGCCGGTCATTTCATGGCCCATGGTCATTCCCTTGGGAACAGCAAACGAACCGCGATAAATGTGAAGGTCGCTGCCACAGATATTTGTGGTAACTATTTTGAGGATAGCGCCATGGGGTGCGCTTTTCCCTTGAGGGGTTATCAGCTCTGGAAATTTGAAGGTGTTGACCTTCATTTCCAAGGGCTTCTCGAAAGTCACGATTCGGTTACCGGTCGGAGTCATTTCGTCACCTCTGTGCGTTAATGTTTCCATCTTCTAAATCGAAGTGGGAAACGAGACTTACCGCTGTCAAGAAGAACGATCGTGGTACTGCCTAGCCGTTGGCCGCGTCTCCTTCTGCGGTCTTGACAGCATCGGATCAAGCTCAGAAGTGGTCAAACTGGAATAATCTATGTGCAGATAGGCACGATCTATCTACGCGGGATCGTCGAGCCGTGCTCGTCTCCTAGCCGGGAGAGGGCAACGATCATGGCTACATCGCGCCTCCTAGCTTGATCTAGGAACAGTCAGCTCGACCCAGCGAGACATGAGGAGGCCGCATGCAGCAGGTACTCCTGTCCCCCGAGTTGCCCCTGGACCTGGTGGCCTTCGATGGGTTGCTCAGCACGTGGCGCCTGTTAGCGGCGCACACGGCATGCCTGCAATCTTCGCCTGGTTGAAGCAATACAGAGTTGCTCTTCAAGACTCGCTATTTCAGGGGGCTTTGAGATGAGTCTGCTTTGGGCTGGAACCGACGATGGATCGATATAACGGATTGAAGAGTGGCGGCGAGTTCGGGGGTGTGCACCATTTCGAGCAATGCACGCGATGACGGTGCCTCGAACGCATTTTTCCCGGCAACGAATCCGACATTTGAGTGCGACATTGGTCCATTGATTGCGATTGCGTGGAGATTTGGAATGTGCGCGAGTTGGCCGGCGAGAGATTGCGGAAGAACTGCCGAATATTTTCCTGTCGCCACGTGTGCCGATAGCACGTCAATTGAATCAGTGCGAATAGTCTGCGCGGTACATTGCATCAGCCTATCTTGAATGGGTTCAGGTACTGCCGAGTTCAGCACGCAGAGTTGTCTATTGAGAACATGGTCCCACGTTGTGCTTCGGGGTTGCTGTGTTCTCGCGGCGTGAAAAAGGAAAATGCGTTCACGGTACAGAAGGTGAGTATCGAAGTCTTCCCCTGGGATATCCTCCAAATGCATGAGTGCGATATCCAAATTGTTTTCTCGAATCGCCTGTAGCAGGGAAGAAGCGCCGGAAACCAGAACTGATTGTTGAAGTAAGGGTGTTTTTTCAGCAAGGGCGATGCTTAATGTGGGCGCTACACCGGCAGTTCCTGGGAGTATCCCTAGCCGGAATTGCCCCTCTATACCTCGCCGTAATGCGGAGAGTTCTCGCTCCAGCCCTTTGCAGTCGTCATACATCTGCTGAGCCCAAGACAGTACGCGCATCCCTTCAGAAGTGAGGCCGTCATAGCGTCGCCCATGACGCACGATCTCGACACCCATGTCTTCCTCCAATTGCTTAATGCCCGCGGAGAGTGTCGGCTGAGAAACATTGCAGCTTTTGGCCGCGTTGCCAAAATGGCCTTCACGGTGCAAAGCAAGCAAGTATTCAAAGTTTCTTACGATCATAGATTTTCTTCTGATAAAGTTGATTAGATTTTATACTTTCACGAAAAACCCTGCGCACGCTTCGATCCGCGTCCAACCTTGGGCACGTAGCTGGCACGCATGAAAGGCTGCCGCGCGCAGTGCCCATACTGTAGGTTCGACTCGTCATCGACGGTCAGCACCACAACGCACGGGACAGCCAATAGCGCGAACACAGGTGCTTTGCGCTGTGGGGCGAGTCGTCCTCATGTAGCTTAGCAGTTGGCGCGTTCTGGAAGGGAGTAAGCGTGAGTGGTGAGGCACGCAACCGCAAAAGGCGGTGCTAAGGAAATGCTGTTATGACTTCATCCGCGCTGTTACCCCGTCATATCGCCGTTATGATCATCGCTTTGATCGCATGCTCTTTCGCCGGCAACCATGTGGCTGCCCGTATCGCATTTGACCATGACACCGGCTTATTGATGGCCATGCTCTGCCGATCTGGGGTGACCATGCTGGCATTGATTGCGCTGGTGATGTGGCGGCGTGAATCACTGCGACTCACACCCCAGACTTGGGCCTGGCAATTGTTACTAGGGCTGTTGATTGCCATCCAGAGTTTTTGCATCTACTCGGCTGTTGCCCGCATTCCAGTGGCATTAGCACTATTGGTGGTCAACCTATCGCCTATCTTGCTGGCAATACTAACTTGGGCCTTAGGCGGCCCCCGCCCAACGCGACGCGCCAGCCTGTTGATGGGGCTGATTTTGTTTGGCTTGGTATTGGTCCTCGATTTGCCCTCACGCCTTGCCAATCCAGGAACGATCGATGCTAGCTGGATAGAAGGCGTGTTGTTTAGCATTACCACTGCCGCCATATTTGCCTGCGCACTTTGGGTTACCGATCACCGGCTGGCGCGGATGCCTGGCGCGGTGCGCAGCATGCTCACCTTAGCGGTGGTATTCATCGCATCAGCTATCGCTGGCGCAGCCGGGCTGGTACCTGGCGGCATGAGCTTACCAAGCGCATTGGCTGGCTGGATCGCCCTCGGCTGCTTGGTGGTGTTATATGGCACGGCATTCTCCGCGCTATTTATTCTCGTCACGCGGCTAGACATTGCTCGTAACGCACCCGTAATGAACATGGAACCCGTCGCAGGACTGCTATTCGGCTGGCTGATTCTTGATCAGTTACTCGGTGGAATACAGGTGATTGGCGGGCTGATTGTGATTTGCGGAATCGTCATGCTGGCGTATAAAAGAACCGCCTAAAAGCGGTTATTCGAGCTGTTTAGTTTTGACCATCAAGCGTGCTGGGATTCTGCTTCTGCTGATTCGTGTGCATGCCGCAAGCGCTCTTAAATGTTGGTAAGGTGAAGGCGCATGGTGACGCGAGCCGCATCAGTATCCTGGAGGGCGATGGCTTCAAATATCTGCTCATGTTCGCGGCTCAAACGAGAGTGCTATTGCATCTGCTTATTGGTGGTGTTTCACAAACCGGCACGTGAAGCATTGCGCTCTTACGGATAACTTCTATAAGGCTGCGAGTCGTGAAGGTAATGCCTCGAAATGATGGAGTCAGCATATTCAGATGAATCGCGGTTGTTTGCTCAGAAGTACAGACTAACTGCAGCGATTGACTCTGGAGTTCATGCTGACAAGCTGCCAAAGGCAGGTAGGCAGCTCCAAGACCGGCTTTAGCAGCGTCCTTCAAGGCTTGTAGATTGGTGGTGATGAGTGATGGCGTTTGCAGCGTGCGCGTGCTGTCTTTCAGCACCCATGACTGCAGATTCAGGCTGGTCCCATAGGCCAAGAGCTGATTGTCGGGAATCGATTTTAGGCAGCTATTTGCACCCAGTCGCCCAGCTAAGGTGGGGCTTATCACGATACCTCTTTGCAGGTTTACCAGTTTGCGCACAACAAGCTCAGCGCTGTCCTCTGGCGGCGGCAGTAGGCTTAGGCAGAGATCAAGGTGCCTGGAAGGATTGGCAAGCCCCTCTTCAATAAAAAGCTCATAGCGCACATTGGGATTGTCTTTTTGGAACCGGCTCAATATGCCTATTAACCAGTCTGATAGGATACTGGGGACAGCAATGCGGACAAGGCCACTGCAAGTACCTCGGTTTTCCTCGGCACTGATGTGGGCGGCATGTGCCTCAGCAAGCATGTTGAGGGCATGCCGGTAGATGTCTTCTCCGGCGCTGGTCATGGTAAGCCTGCGCGTATTTCTACTGAGCAACTGCACACCGAGCCGTTCCTCGAGAGCGACTACCCTGCGACTTAAGCTCGATTTACCGACTCCGGCTTTTTCCGCCGCGGCTGAATAGCTGCCTAAATCGACCACGCATGTGTACCAATACAGCTCGCTTAGAAAACTTGCATCCAGCATATGATATCCCTGATGCAACACAGTGTTGCGCATGCAGCTGCTGTTAAAGCAGCAACCGTGGCGTTCAGCGGTTATGTTAGCCGCCAGCGTTGCCTCAGCCTTTTGAATAAGGGCGTATGTGCTTTGATTGCGCGGATACTTTGTGTCTTTGAGCATGTTTGCTGACGAGCGAGCCAATGAGCCATGAATCGCCCCTAGTTTCGTAGACACCTCCATGCCTCATAATACGGCCCATTAGGAGGTGCCATGAGCAACCCGCGTTATCCCGAAGAATTTAAAATTGAAGCAGTCAAACAAGTTACCGAGCGGGGTCTGCCGGTGGCTGAGGTAGCTGCTCGTTTGGGCATGTCGACACACAGCCTTTATGCCTGGGTGAAGCGCTACAGCAAACCCCAAGAACAACGAGCGCAAGAAGACGATCAGCAAGCTGAGTTGCGTCGCCTGCGTGCCGAACTAAAGCGCGTGACCGAAGAGCGAGAC
>LIAE01010169.1:0-12814 GCA_002287525.1 Diploscapter pachys
CACGACCGCTGGCGCACTGAACATCACCACGCGCGCGCCGAGCTTCACCCGCGAGGGGTTCGCCGAACTGTCCTACGGCGACTATAATTTCGTGCAGGCCAGGGGCTGGGCATCGGGGCCGATCACCGACACCATCGCCTATCGGATCTCGGGCGTGTCGACCCGGCGCGACGGCGTGCTCGACAACGTCCGCACCGGCCGCGCCGCCAACACGATCGGCACGCAGGCGGTGCGCGGGCAATTGCTGTTCAAGCCCGACGACACGATCCAGATGCGTGTTATCGCCGACTTCACCAATTTCCAGGCCTATTGCTGCGGGCAGGTGTATCTGCGCACCGGCAGCAGCTTGCGCGCCGCCAACCGCCAGTTCGGTGGGTCGAACGGTCTGGCCGCGCAGTTCGGCTATGCGCCCCCCAGCACCAACATCTACGACCGGAAGACTGACATCGACGGCCCGCTGGGTGTCGACACCAACGAAGGCGGCGTGAGCGCGATCACCGACTGGAACCTGGGTCCGGTCACGCTGACCTCGGTCAGCGCATGGCGCTTCTGGAACTGGGATGCGGAAAACGATCGCGACTATACCGGCTTGCCCGTCCAGCTCTCGCAGCACATTCCGTCGCGACAGGACCAGTATAGCCAGGAACTGCGCCTCGCCTCGAACGGCACCGGACCGTTCTCCTATGTCGTCGGCCTCTACGGCTTCCGCCAGCGCCTGACCGGGCGACCGATCAGCATCTATGGTCCGGCCGCCGCCCGCTATCTGATCGGGACGACCGTCACGACCGGCACGGGTGCAGCCGCCGTGGTAACGCCGGTGCCGTCCAACCTGCTCGACGGTTACGGGCAGGACGGTCGCACCGATTTCCGCAGCCTCAGCTACGCCGCGTTCGGCGAGGTCAATTACCGCGTCTTCGACCGTCTGACCGCGACGGTCGGTTTGCGTTACACGCAGGAGGAGAAGGACGGCTATTATGCCACCACCGTCTCGGGTGGACTTTCGACGACCAACACCGCGCTCGTTAACGCCCGCCTCGGCGTGTTGCGCCCGCAAGGCTATGAAGCGCATGACAGCGACGGTAGCCTGTCGGGCCGCGGCAACCTGGCGTGGCAGGTCACCGACACGACGATGGCCTATGCGAGCTATGCGCGCGGGTTCAAATCGGGGGGGATCAACATGTCGGGCCTGCCGCTCGACAGCAACAACCGCCCGGTGCTGGCGACCGCCGTCGTGCGGCCCGAGCGGAACGAGACCTATGAGGTGGGCCTGAAGAACACGCTGTTCGACGACCGCCTGATTTTCAACATCGACGGCTTCTACACCAAGGTCCGCGACTTTCAGGCGACCGTCGTCGAGAACTCGCTGACGCAGACGGTGCAGCTACGGGGCTACCTGTCCAACATCCCGCAGGTGACGGTGAAGGGGATCGAGACGGAAGTGAGCGCGCTCATTCTACCGGGCCTTAGGGCACGCACCAGCTTCGCCTATTCGGACGGGAAATACACCGACTATCCCGCCGGCCCATGTCCGCTGGAAGTGCAAACCGCTTCCACCACGCGGTGCAGCCTGACCGGCCGTCGCCTCGCGTCGCTACCGCGCTTCGCGATCACCGCCGGGATGGATTATCAGCGCCCCGTGGGTGACGGACAGGTCTTCGTCCATGTCGATACGGCCTCCCGCAGCGGCTTCAACGGCGACCCCAGCCTGTCGCGCTTCACCTATATTCGCGGCTATAACCTGACCAACGCCAACATCGGCTATCGCTTCGCGGACGGGCTGGAACTGATCGTCTGGGCACGCAACCTGCTCGACGCCGACTACCTCCAGAACCTCACGATCCAGGCGGGCAATTCGGGCCTAATCGTCGGGACACCAAGCGACCCGCGCACAGCCGGTGGGACGATCCGCTTCCGGCTGTGAATCTTCCCGGGCTGATGATTGAACGGCAGAGGTTCAAAATCCGGAAGCAGGTCGCGAACGTTTGAATGTGATGACGTGGACGGCTCTCCAACCCTTCAGCAGGATAACCTGCGGAGAGCCGGAAGGAGCTTCACGATGGGCAGCGTCACTACGATAGGTCTAAATCTCGCGAAGAACGTGTTCCAGGTGCATGGCGTCGATGCGGAGGGCGTGGCGGTGATCCGCCAGCGGCTGACGCGCGGGCGCATGCTGAGGTTCTTCGCCAAGCTACCGCCGTGTCTGGTCGGGATCTAGGCCTGTGCGACCTGGCATTACTGGGCACGCGAGCTGGTAGTGCTCGGGCATGACGTGAAGCTGATGCCGGCGCAGTACGTGAAGCCGTACGTCAAGCGGGGCAAGAACGACGCGGCCGATGCGGAGGCGATCTGCGAGGCGGTGACCCGGCCGACGATGCGCTTCGTCGGCATCAAGTCGCCCGAGCAGCAGAGCGCGATGATGCTGCATCGTGTTCGCCTGATCCTGAATCGCCAACGGACGCAGCTGTCAAACGCGATGCGGGCGCACCTGGCCGAGTTCGGAATCGCGGCACCGATCGGCAGGAACGGCATTGAGCAGCTCCTCGACGTCATCGCCGACCCGACTGACGAGCGGGTGCCGGCCGATGCGCGGTTCTGCCTGGAGATGCTGGCGGCTCAGCTGCGCATCGTAAAGGAGCAGATCCTGGAGAACGACCGCCGCATCCTGGCGAGCGCACGCGAGACCGAGCTTGGCCGTCGGCTGATGGAGATACCCGGCGTGGGGCCGCTGCTCGCCAGCGCCATCGTTGCCACCGTTCCCGATCCTGCGATCTTCCGCTCAGGTCGCAACCTCGCCGCGTGGATCGGCCTGGTGCCGCGGCAAAACTCGAGCGGCGGCAAGGAGCGGCTCGGTGGCATCACCAAGGCCGGGCATCAGTACCTGCGCCAGATGCTGATCGTCGGCGCCATGGCGGTCGTGCGCTTTGCCGAACGTAACGGGGCCAAGCGGCCGTGGCTTGTTCAGCTGCTGGCCCGCCGCAAGGCCAAGGTTGCCGCGGTTGCGCTCGCCAACAAGAACGCCCGCATGATCTGGGCGATGATGGCCAGCGGTGAGCGGTATCGTGAGCCGCTAGCGCCATAAGGAACACGGCTCGGGCGACCGCGCCTGACGAGGTTGGAAAGGGCGATCAGGAGCTAATGCAACAAGCCGGTTGAACCGCCGGATCGGGAAAACCCACAATGACCCAAGCGCATCAAGCGCGTGAATGTGATCGGGACCCGAGACGCGCGAATGGCATTACGGCCAGCGGCACCATGCGCCGCACCAACAGGTCGGACACATGGCCGCACCAACCAGCAATGATAGGCGAAAGTCGTACTTGCCAACGAGGGCCGTCCACACGTGGGTCGTCATGACTGAAGAGAAGGGTAGCCGCTTAATCTCAATGCCAGACCATCCTCAAGGGGAAGTGGTCTGGGTCAGCTAACGTCTGCGATGTGAACGAATAGCAGAGATAGGGCACCGCCGAGCCCGCGATGAATGACGGCAATCAAATTCCCTATGGGTGATGCCGCTCGGACGTCAAATCGGTCTCTAATTCGGTCGATTAGTTGAGGAAGCAACTGGCCCCGTGGGCCAGTCGTATGGTCGGAACGAGGGAATGATGACAAAATTCTCAAAAATACAGCGGCTTATGAGGCGAGCGCGCTTCCTTCTCTCTCCGCCGTTACTTCCTGATATCGTCGTCGACTGACGACCGCATTGCGCGGCGAGCGGGCGCTTGGCCGCCTCATTCCGGTGGTCCGCCGTTCTTGTTCGGGCCCAGCTGCAATCCGTCGATGCCGGCGATCGGCCATGCGCCGATGGCGTGGGCGTCGGTGCCGAGGCCTGCATGGAGACGGCGTTTGGGGATGTCCTGTTCGCCGCGGACGAGAAGGTCGATCCGGTCGCGAGCGTCGCCGCAGGTCACGGTGACGGCATGCGCGCCGGCCCGTTCGACTGAAACGGTCGCCTGCCATAGTCCGTCGTCGGCACGATGCATGGGGGCGGGGGCATCGTCGTCGATGCGCACCTCGACCGTCGCATCTGCCGCCGCGCCCAGTATGCGCGCGACGATGGTGACGGCGCCGGGGCGCGGCACCTGATGCGGATCGGCGGGGCGCGTTACCAGACGGGCGTCGCATGGGCTGACGATCTGGACATGCGGCCAGGCGGCGTCGAGACGACGGAAGCGCCAGCTGGGCACGCGGCCATGGACGCAGACGATCGCAAAGCCGACGCGGCCGGCGTCTTCCTCGATCTGCGCGGTCGAACGCGTCGCGCCGTAGATGACGCGGCCGTCGTTCAGCAGTTCGTTGTAATGCGTGTGGCCAGTATCGACGAAGGCGACGCGCGCGTCGGCGAAGGTGCGGGCGATGCTATCGCCATCGGCGGCGAGGTCGCCGGGATAGGCGTGCATGAACACCAGCGGCACCTGATCGGCCGCCTCGGCCCGCGCGAGCTCTTCGGCCAGCCGGTTGCGGTGGTGCATGGTTACGCGGAAGTCGGGGCCGCCCGCCCCTGCCGATATGATGTCGAGGAACAGGCAGCGATAGCCCGCGATCGTCTCCGCCTCCGGGCGGTTGGCGGCGGGGATGGCGGCGTCGTAATGGGCAAGATCGCCGGGTTCGAAATCATGGTCGCCCGGAATGATCCGCCACGGCGTCTGGAGCGGGGCCAGCGCGGCCATCATCCGCGCATATTGGTCGGGCGTGCCGTGGTTGGCGTTGTCACCGGGGACGAAGACGAAGTCGATCCCCTCGACGACGCGATTGATCTGATCGACGATGGCCTCCAGCCGGCCGAGGCCCTGCCAGTCGTCGGCCTCGTCGAGGTGCAGGTCGCCGATATGCGCCCAGCAGATTGAAGTGCCCATCGGATCGTCCTTTCGCCTAGTCCTGATCGGTGCCGGCGCAGGCCGGGCGCAGCGTCGCGGCAAAACCGATCCACAGCGCAAGGCTGGCGATCGCGAAGCTGCCGAGAATGAAGAAGCAGGCGCGATAGCCGAAGGCCTGCGCGATCCACCCGCCGATCGCGGGCGACAGGCTGGCGCCGACGCCCTGTACGGTCATTACCGCGCCTTGGCCGACGTTGACGCGCCCCGTACCTTTGAGCAGGCAGGCGACGAGGCCCGGCACCGCCACGCTCTGCAGCCCTGCACCGATGCCGTCGAGCGCCTGCACGGGCCAGACGCCCCAATACTGGATGATCGTGCCAGCGAGAAACCCGCGGAGCGGCAGCGCCGCAAACGAATTCAGCAGGACGAGCCAATAGCCGCGCCCCGCCGCGACCTTCATCGCGACGATGCTGGCCGCGATCATCACCGCCTGCGCGACGACGACCGTGGTCGCGGTGAACAGCGCCGGATTTCCCTGGCCCGCGCCAACGACCGCCAGCGTATACAGCGGCAGCATCCCGCCATTGCCGAGGTGGAAGCAGGCGAGCGCCAGTGCCAGGATCAACATCGGCTTGTTGCGCATCAGGACCTTGAAGCCTTCGGCCTTGCCGCCGTCCTGCCCTTCGTCGCCCTTTTCCAGGCCACGTGCCGCCTGATGGTCGATCGCCCGTTCGGGGATCGAGAGGACGGAGATGATCGCGAGCACGCCAAAGGCGGCCGATAGGTAGAAGATCGCGGGCATGCCGAACTTCCACCCCAGCCACCCCGACAGGCCGGCGCCGATCATGTTGCCGGCGTGGTTGAACGCCTGGTTGCGGCCGTTCTGCGCGTTGAACCCCTTCTGCCGGACGACGCCCAGCGTCATCCCCGCCACCGCCGGGCCGATCGCGGCGCCAGCAATCGCGGTCGCCACCTGGCTGACCGTCACCACCGCCCAGGCCTGCGACCACAGGATCAGGAAGGACGCAAACACGGTACAGATGCCGGTGACCACGACGACCAGCCGCTTCTTCGTCGTATGATCGATGAACGCGCCCGCCGGCGCGGTAAACAGCATGCCGGCAACACCGCCAGCGGTCATGACGGTGCCGATCGGTCCGGACTGCCAGCCACGCTGTTGCAGGAAGACGCCGAGGAACGGACCGATGCCCGCCTGCATGTCCGCCATGAAGAAATTGAGGGCCGCCAGCGCGCCCGTCGCGCGTTTGCGATCGGCTTTGCCGTCAGTGGTGGGCGTCGTGATCGTACCTGCCGTCGTTGCCATCGCCGCCTCCAGATCGAACGGCCCCAACACAGCAACACTTTGAAATATCCGCGTCGGACATGATTTCGATCAAATAAGCCCGACGAAAGAGGGGCGGCGGTAAAAGGCTGCGGGATGCCGCGCTGTCATGATCCCATCGGCTGTCGCGGTGTCGGGTGGGGCGGTCCGCCACCGAGCCACAGGGTTGCATAGCGTCGCTGGTGCGGCGAAGAACGGCGCCATTGCTGCGGATCACGGTGGTCCATGCCCGTCGCGGCACAATCGCAACGAAGATGGTATCGGCTTGCTTCCCAATTCCGGGCTACTCCACGTCTATACGTCGCTTCGGCCCGAGGTGCTGCGTTTCCTGACGGCTCGCCTGGGCGAACCGGCGCTGGCGGAGGACGCGATGCAGGAGTTGTGGTTGCGACTGGAGAGTGGCGCGACCGGCCCCATCGCCAATCCCCGCGCCTATCTGTACCGCGCAGCCCAGAACGTCGCGCTCGACATGATCCGCACACGGCGGCGGCGCGTCGTGCGCGATGGTGCGTGGGCGGTCGAGCGGGGCGGCGCAGGGGGCGAGCCGGTCGACCCGACCCCCGCTGTGGACCAGCAGATGGTGGAGCGGGAGGAAACGGCGCGGCTCGCCGCGGCGATCGCTGCGCTACCCGAGGCGGCGGGGCGGGCCTTTCGGATGCATAAGTTCGACGGGCTGAGCCATGCGGAGATCGCCGCGCGGCTGGGGATTAGCCGGAGCGGGGTCGAAAAACACATTGCGGTGGCGATGGTGCATCTGCGCCGCGCCCTGAAGGACTGAGGAATGGTGGACGGGCGGCGTCTGGACGACATGAGCGCGGACATCGACGAAGCGGCGGCGCGCTGGCATCTGGCGCAGGCCGATGACGATATGGACTGGGCGGCCTTCACCGACTGGCTGGAGGCCGATCCGCGCCATCGCGATGCGTATGACGCCATAGCCCTGGTGGACGATCGTATCGACGCGGCGGGACCGGCGCTGCATCTTCGAGCCGCGGATCTGACGCCTGAGCGGCGTAGTCCGCGCTGGGGCGCCTGGAGCGCGATCGCTGCCGTCGTGATCGCAGCGGTGCTGGGCCTGCTGTATCAGGGGTGGCGCGCTGGCGAGCCGACGGTCATCGCCTATCGTACCGGTCCCGGACAGGTGCGGACGATCCATTTGGCCGATGGGTCGCGTGCCATCCTGGCGCCCGGCAGCGTGCTTCGCGTACCGGCATCGCGCGAACAGGCGCTGACGCTGGACGGCAGCGCGTTCTTCGATGTGCGCCACGATGTCGGCCGGCCGCTGACCGTTCAAGCCGGGCGCTATACAATCCGCGACGTCGGCACGCGGTTCGATATCGCGGTTGGCGAGGGAATGGTGCGGGTCGCGGTGGCCGAGGGAGAAGTGGCGGTCTCGTCGCGCAATCGCGGCGACGCGATGGCGGTGGTGGCGGGCCGTGCGCTGACCATGCAGGGTCAGGGTCGCGGCGTGCTACAGCCGATCGACGTGAGCACGGTCGGCGGATGGCGGAGCGGGCCGCTGGTGTACGACGACGTCCCGCTGGGCCTCGTCGTCGCGGATATCGCGCGGGCAAGCGGAACGGCGGTGACGGTCGACCATGCCGTGGCGGAGCGCCGCTTTTCGGGGATGATCGCACAAGGCGACGGGCTAAGGATGGCGCGATCTCTCGCTGCGCTGACCGGGCTGGCACTGCGGGTGGACGGTGATGCGATACATCTGGCCGATCGCACCGCTCGTTAGCCTCGCCGCAGCGCCGGTAGCGGCGGAGAGCGGACGCTATCGGCTGAATATCGACGCGCGTGATCTAACCGGCGCGCTGGCGCAGCTATCGGCGCAGGCGCAGATTTCGATCGCGCGCGATGGCGCCTTGCCACGGCTGGCGCCGGTGCGGTTACGCGGCAGGATGACCGCAGAGGACGCGCTGGCGCAATTGCTCGAGCCGCTCGGGTGGGAAGCGGTGCGCGTGGCGCCGCAGGCCTATCGGTTGCGCCCCCGGGCAGTGCCGGTAGCGACGGCGCCCGTCGAGGAAGCGCCGCCGCCCGACATCGTCGTCACCGGCCGCAAGCGCGACGAGGTCATGTCCACCATTCCAGCTCCGGTCGCGATCCTGCGCCCGGGCATGGTGGGGGGCGGAGCGATCGGCACGACGCGTGACGTCGCGCGGGCGGTGGACGGCCTGACGCTGACCGGGGCGGGGCCGGGCGCGGACCGGCTGTTCCTGCGCGGTATCGCCGACAGCGTCTTCAACGGCTTCAGCCAGTCGCCGGTCAGCGTCCAGCTCGATGATGTGCGTATCGCCTTCGATGGCGCCGATCCCGCCCTGCGGCTGGTCGATGTCGCGCGCGTCGAGATACTGAAGGGGCCACAGGGCCCGCTATATGGGACGGGCGCGCTGGGCGGCGTGTATCGGATCGTCACGAACCGGCCGGTGCTGGATCGGGTGGAGGCGGATATGGGTGTCGGCCTGGCGCGAGTCGCGGGCGGCGGCATCGGGCCGTCCGGGCAAGGCGTCGTCAATCTGCCGCTGATCCACGATCGGCTGGGGCTGCGCATCGTCGGCTATGGCGCGGTCGATCCCGGCTGGATCGACGACGACGATGGTCGCCGCAATCTCAACCGGACGGTGACCCGCGGCGCGCGGATTGCGGTTCGCGCCGCACCCGTCGGGTCATGGTTGATCGACGCCAGCGCGGTGCGGCAGGCGATCGATGCCCGCGATACGTCCTATGTCGATCGCGCCGACGCCTATTGCCGCAGCGTGCCGACCGCCGAGCCTTATCAGGCGCGCCTGTCGCATTATCAGGGATCGATCACGGGGCCGATCGGGGCGCTGCGGCTGACCGTCGCGACCGGGCTGACGACGCAGAGCCAAAGCCAGCGCTACGATGGCGGCGTCCTCACCCCCGGCGTGCCCATCGCCATCTACAACGATCGGATGCTGCGCGTGGTGGACCAGGAAATCCGCGTCAGTTCGGCGGAGGGCGGGGGGCTCGTCTGGGTGGCGGGTGCCGCATTCCTGTCGACGCGGACCGAGGGCGATCTGGTCGGGCCGGCGCGCAACGGGATCGTCACGCGTCGTGGGGCCGCCAGTCGCGCGGTGACGGAGGCGGCGGTATTCGCCGACGGGTCGGCGACGTTGACGGCGCATTGGCGATTGGGGCTTGGCCTCCGGGTCTTTCGCGCGGGAACACGCAACGACAGCTTCGGGATCGATCGCGCGGTCGGCCGCACGCCGGCCGAGATCGGAGTGACGCCCAACGTCTCGCTATCCTACACCCCAGAACCGGGCCGGATCGTCTATGCCCGCATCGCCACGGCCTATCGCCCAGGCGGATTGAATACCGACGACGGCGTGACGCGGCGTTACGCGTCCGATCGGGTGCGCGCGATCGACCTCGGCGGCCGGATGCGACTGCTCGGCGGGCGGCTGGGCATCGACGGCAATCTGTTCCTCACCCGGTGGAGCGATATCCAGTCCGACTATCTGCGTCCCGAAGGCTGGATCGGGACGCGCAACGCCGGGCGCGCCAGCATCGTCGGCCTGGACGCGAGCGTCGACTGGCAGGCCACAGAAGGCTGGCGGATCACGGCGGGTGGGGTGGCGCAGCGCCCGCGGCGTCGCGAAGGGCCCTCACGCTATCTGCCGCTGGTCCCCGATCTGTCGGCGCGGCTGGCGGTGTCTCGGGTGCAGGCGCTGGGCGGGTGGCAGGTCGTACCGCGCCTGTCCGTAGAGCTGACCGGCGCCACGCATCTGGGGCTGGATGGCCCCGCCGATCGGCGGATGCCGCCCCGCGTCATCGGGCGGTTCGGTGTGGTCGGCCAGTCTCGCCAACTGACGTTGGCGCTCGACGTCGACAATCTGACCGGGGTGCGTGCCGATACCCTGGCCTTCGGCAATCCTTTCGCTGCGACGACCGCCCGCTATTACACGCCATATCGTCCGCGTACCCTGACCCTCTCGGCCACCCGGCGTTTCTAGAAAAAAGTTCGCGGCCCGGACTGCGGTTCCTCCGTGTCAGCACGTCGATGCGACCGTGCGAGACGATCAACACGAAGGAATGACGATGCGATGGACTGCCGCCCTTTCGATTCTGGCCCTGATCGGCGCGACGCCTGCCGCCGCGCAGGATCACGTGGCCCGGCCTTTTGAGGGGGGCAGCGTCACGCTGATCGTCGGCGTCGACGGCGCCAACCGCTTCAGCGACTGGAGTGCCGGCGCGACCTATGGCGGGCAGATCGGCTATGACTGGCAGCGGAACGGTCTGGTCGTCGGCGTCGAAGGCGAATTGACCGGCTCGTCGAACCGCCAGTGCAGCGTCCGCTATTCGACGAGCGGCGGCAATAGCAGCCTGTGCGTGACGACGGGGCGAGACGCTTATGTCGGGGGCCGTCTCGGAACACCGATCGGCGGCGCGACGCTGCTGTATGGCAAGGCGGGCTATACCAATGTCGAGCAGACGTTCGCCGCGCGCCAGACGACCAGCGGTACGGTCGACGGGTTTCGTCTTGGCGCAGGGGTCGAACATCACATCAGCGATCGCACGACGCTGAAGGCCGAATATCGCTACGCCAACTATGCGGGCAGCTACGACCGACATCAGGCGGTGGTCGGCCTCGGCTTCCGGTTCTGATGCAGTTCCGTCCGGCGCGCGGACGCGCCGAGCGGGACCTGACATTGCGGGTTGATCTGCATCAATCTGTCCTATACGGGCAACACAGCCATTTGGTCCATTCCTGACGCAGGAGATCACAATGCGGTTCATTCCCATCGCGCTCGTTCTGGCCGCAACGGCCTCCACTGCCTGGGCCGATCGGCCCGGTGAGGATCATCCGCTGTTGCCGCGTTATGCCGGTGCCGCGATCAAGAACTACCGGCCGCCGGCGGAGGATCAGGTGGTCCTGCCGATCGCCCGCATCGACGATGCAACGACGACGCGGGCTGTGCGGACGCTCGAGGGGCGGGTCACGCATATCGACTATGCGACGCCCACGGCGGTTCCGACGCTGGCGGTGGGCCGCTACTATACCGGGCTGTTGCAGCGCGCCGGCTATCGCACCGTGTTCGACTGCACGGGCACCGTGGCGTGCGGCAAGGATATGGGGCGGCTGATCTTCCTGACCGATCGCGTCGCGCCGGACGGGTTCGCCGATGGGCTGTTCGGCAACCGGATGCGCGTCATCGTCGCGCAGCGCGGGGACGATTGCGTGTTGCTCCATCTGTTCGAAGGGCCAGACCGCACGACGATCTACGAAGTGACGGTCGACAAGAGCGCGGCCGGAGCCGCAACGGGCGAGGCGACCGCGTCCGCCGCCGGTGGGACGGGACCCAAGGTCCACACCTCCAAGGCGCGCGACGTCACCGACTGTTCCAAGACGGTCAACGGCGGCATGAAGGCGGCCTATGGCATGGCGCTGGGCGGGCTGCTCGGCAGCAAGATCGGCGGCGGCGGGCAGGGGGCCGTGGCCGCCAGTGCGGCCGGTGGCGCCGTGGGGGCCGAGCTGGACAAGCAGCATCGCTGCGGCCCCGGCGCCCAGATCGAAAGCAACGCCGCCACCGACACGCCGCCCGAGAAGCCGAAGAAGCGGAGCCTCGGCGGCCTGCGTAACGCGCTGGGGCTGTAGGACATGCTGGCCAAACGCCGTGCTGTGCTCTGGGGGACGATGGCCCTGGCGGTGCCGGCGATCGCCCTCGGTCTGTCGCGGATATCGCGGGTCGACGCGCAGGTGCGGCCGCCCTTCATCTGCAACGGTGTCCCCCAGGGCAGCCCGAACTGCGGACCGCCCGTGCCGCGCCTGCAAGGCTTCCACCGGATCGAGCGGGCCTTCGGCGCCATCGCCTATGACAAGGGCAAGGGTGTGTGGTTCGGCAGCTATCAATATCCCTCGAAGCGCGAGGCGCAGGACGGGGTGTTGACGAATTGCCGGCAGAATGGCGGGACGGCGTGTCAGCTGATGCTGTCCTACACCAACCAATGCGCGGCGGTCGCCCGCGCCGTGGAGACCGGCCGGCCGGTGGTGGGGCATGACAGCGTCGATACCGGCAGCACGCAGGACGAAGCGATCGCCCATGTCCGCCATTCGTGCGAAAGCGACTGGAATACCAAGCAATGCACCGTCCAGCTGGTCAATTGCAGCCACCACAATGTCGTCAAATGGTCCGAGTGGGTCTACGACGATTGAGCGCGGTCGCGTGACGGCTGCAGGCTAGGGCCGTCGGGTGGGCGCTATACCACGTCTGATGCCCCGTATGGCGCCGTCTCCCGCTGCGATCAGGGTGTTGCGCGCGGGTGGTTCCCCGCGCCGTTCAAGCGGAGGGCAGTCGCAGCGTCGCGATCGTGCCTCCGTCGGGGCCAGCATCCAGCGTAAAGGTGCCGCGGTGCTGCGCGGCGAAGTCGTGGACGATGCTGAGGCCGAGACCCGCCCCGCCCGTGCCGCGATTGCGCGAGGCCTCGCCGCGTTCGAAGGGCAGCAGCAGGCGCTCGCGATCCGCGGCGGGAATGCCGGGGCCTGTGTCCGCGACCGACACGAGCACGGCGGCGCCATCCTGCCGCACCGCGATGTCGCCCCCGCCCGCATAATCGGCCGCGTTGCGCACCAGATTTTCGACCGCGCGGCGAAAGGCTGGTTCGGGTAGTCGCACCCACGCATCCTCACCGG
>LIAE01010173.1:0-11582 GCA_002287525.1 Diploscapter pachys
GAAATAGAGCGAAACTTTTAGTGAAATCATGCAATAGGAGAATTCGATATGTCTTTTGAGAGTGGACATAATATTGGCTCAGTTTGATGATATGTACTGGCTAATTTCGCTTTCTCCCATGAAACTCTGACCTTGTAAGAAATACATATACGAATAAAATTGCTCTACTACCTCGAAAATAATAAATTTTACTTCAGACTAAAAGTTGCAATATCCAGAATATGACGAGTTTTATTGCTATTTTATGTCCAACTTACTATTGAGTAATTCTTGATTACCCTAATGAAAAGCTCTAATAAAAAGTTGGAGCATGCATACAACTAAAAAAGCGAAGTTTTCAGATATGAAATGAGTTGACCTGAATTTTAAAGAATCATAAACATATCAAGAGAAAAATTCTCGAATAAAAATGATCTAACCTAAGAACCGTATGCTAATTTCCATTTACCCCAAGGAAATTCGGTTAAATCGTGCACCTGGATCATTTTACCATGTGCTGAATGACATTGTAACAAGGTTGAGGTAGGGAGAAATAAGAGTGGGAATAATAATTTTCTTGCGTCCTTACCTATGCTTACCCCAAATAGGATCGAGGATCGGATCGGCGTTCTATTCGTAATTCCACCCCCTCTCAATGACTCTTTCCAAAAGGCTTACCCCTGCGTCTCTACCCTACCACTGTAATTTAGCATAGGACTAGAGTCAGAGAACCCGCCCCCTCAAGGTTAGTTCCAAGAAGTCGAACAAGAAAAAGAATGTTATTGGGTGAGAACGCCACTTAATTAAGGAGAAACAAGAATATTGAGGTCGAAAATAGAATTTCGGAGAAATTAGCACACATTAATATGCTTATGATAATATTTTTGTCAGTACCATTCTCGAAAAGCCCATACCATTCTTCGAGTTTTCCCACAAATATTATCTTCGACTAGGAACACGAAATTGGCACCCCAAATTTTCAGAAAATATTCTCATTTTTAGATTTAATTTACTTGCTAGTTAAATAAAGCTTTAGAAAATTTCTATTTTTGAAATATTTCTGAAGAAACTATGATGTTTTATCAATTGCTTTTTAGCAATAATAATATTTTTCAATACCTCTCGAAAAATCCATACTGTTCTTTCAGTTTTCCTACGAACACTATCTCCCCACCTCTATCAGATCACATGCTGTGTGTTGTTTTTAGTTTCTCATTTTTCGCCCCTTTTCAACCACTATCAATTCGATTTTTTCGGTTATTTTGCCACTTGATTAATATCATTAATCTTTCCATTTGTATAACTCCTCTTATTAACATTTATATCATTTTTGTTAACGTCATGCCAATTTTATCCATATCTTATCCGTTTTTGTACCATTTTAGGTTACCAAAATGAGCTCCCATAAACGTGTATCATCGAGCATCGGTGATTTAACTCTGTTTTACTCTGGCGCCTCTTCCTTATCGAATTTCCACTTGTCCCAGTTCGAATCAGTATCTATTGATGGCTCGAAAAAGCATTTCACCTGTGTCGAGCAATACTTCAAGTGGGTTTTTTCAGCGCAGTGACAAACTCTGGGCCACCGATTTTTTTTTTACAAAAACTCCAGTTTACTGCAAAATTTACTATTTTTAAATTTCACGCAGAAATTGAAGTTTTTGTTAATATTGAAATTTTTTTAAAAATCAGATACAACAAGGCGTTGTATTTCAACGATCAGAAAACGGCGGAAGAGATCTTGGCCGAGGAAAACCCTATGAAGATGAGGGCTGTTGGCCGCACTGTTAAGGAATTCGACGAGAAAAAGTGCGTTTTTAGCCAAGGCTCGATTTTTGACAAAATGTTATTTTAGGTGGGATGAAATCAAGGAGGACGTTATGAAACGGGGATTATTAGCGAAATTCAAACAAAACAATGAGGCTAGAAAGGAGCTGTTTGAATCTGTAAATTCAAGATGCGTATTTTGTGCTCCGTCCGATCCAGTCTGGGGAATTGGTAAATTTTACTTTTTTTTGTATTTTCCGAAGAATTGATCTTCATCAAAATTTGTATTCAAATTTGCAAAATTGAGATTTTATAAGAGAAAACTGATCTTCATATAGAAAATGTTGAGAGTTTGCTCTTTTCAACATATTTTATAGAAATATATATTAAATCGGAATAATTGATTTTTGAAAAATATTCAGGCCTTGATATCACTGATGACGAATTGATAGACGATAAGAAATGGAAGGGTCAGAATAAGTTGGGTCGCATTTTGGACGAAGTGAGGGAAGAGTTATGGATGAAGCCTGAATATGCGTATGTTCGAGATTTATATGTGAAAATTAAGTTTAGAGATACAGTACAAAGAAATATTTAAATCATATGTACTATCTTAATGAACATTTTTTTTAAAAAAATCTACAGATTTCATATTTTCAGAGAACTGAGACATAGCGCTTCAATGCAGGCCTTTGGATATTAAATCTAAACGGTTTAAACTTAAATTAAAATTTACATTCATCTTTAATAGTTGCCTAGTTCAAATATATTAAACTTACGACATTTCTAGAATAGTTTGACCTTTAATTAAATTGCATTACGTATTAGTGTCATGCCATTTAAGAAAGGCTATTATTTTGAGATTATTTTTCCTGTTAGCTATCAAAATTTATAATTTTCCATGACGAATATGGGGTTGAATGTGATATTTGCTTTTTTTTTGATAAGCCACGCTTTGTACGATATTTAAGGCCAGAATAGATAAACCTTTCTCCTCCGTTCAGTCTTGACTTATTGATTTTGCAACTTTTTACGTATTTATTTGGAAAACGTCATTTTTCGCAAACTAGCACTTCCTCTTTTTCTTTTAGAGGCGTTGCTAAAGAATTTCGAATAGTGTTGCGAAACTCTACACAATCTACAGCTATAAAGCATCTGTCCAACATTATTTCGACATCATTTTTTGTTTTGATGCATGTAGTTTCAAGTTCATTTTAAAATATCAACTTTACGTTTTAGAAAATGGTCAACGTTGAAGGAAAACCCGTTTATCCGTTTTACGGAACGATATTTTCGAATTTCGCGCCATGTCATTTCACCGCAAAATGTATTGATGGAGAAACGAGGACCTTCAAGCACTCAGAGCAATATTTCATGTAGGAATTTGAACATTCTATCATAAATTAATTCAAATGAACTTTATCCATATTATCTGAGCTAGATAATTATGGGAATTATATTTGGTAAATTAAAAAAAAAAAAAAATTTTAATTCAGGGCCAACAAAGCTATCCTCTTTAAAGACTATAAAATGAGAGATGAAATTATGAACAATGCTAAAGACCCTTGGCACGTCAAAGCCTGTGGGCGAAAAGTGACAAATTTCGATAATGATTTGTAAGTTTACGCTAAATTTAAGCTAAAAAAATTTTAATATTTTAGATGGGAAGAAAAATCGTACGAAATCATGAAAACCGGCGTTCGAGAGAAGTTCCAGCAGAATCCCGAATTTCTGGAAGAACTTTTGAAAATCGGGAAGACTCACCGGTTCGCTGAAGCTTCACCCACTGATAGGAAATGGGGAATTGGTATCTTTTTAACTTAATATAAAAATTATTGTTTAAGCTTAAATATGTTAATTAAAAATATAAATTATAATGTAACCTAGATAGTTATTATTCATCAACACATTTTTTTTCTAGTTGAAAAAATATCATAATTTAACTAAGTTTATTATAGGTTATCTAGTTTTAAATATATTTTTATAAGTATAGTTTTGTAGGGATCGGTATGACGAACCCAGACAACAAGGACCCTTCAAAATGGCGCGGTAAAAATTGGCTCGGACAAATCTTCGACGAACTTTATGAAGAATTTTCTAGTCAGAGTAAATAAATATCGTTTTCTACTAGCTGTTTGTTTCTAATCAGAAAATAAACTTGATTACTACCTATTAAATTATGTTGCAATTTTATTGCCCTTAGATAATGATGTTTTATCACGTAATATAGTTGATACTTCGAAAAATGTCTCGGCTACTAAGCTTCGGAATATTAATTCACGAGGTTTCATGCGTACTAGCCTATTCCCCGAGGTTTACTTAATTGTCGTAGCTACTTCCTGAAAACCCTATCGGTGCTTCTGATTTTTCCCGCATCTTATTAGAAATATGATATCTCAGGCGTTTTCTCCTTTTTCTTCTTACTCTCTATTTTAGCCTTTATATTTCTTAATCATAAGCATTCTATGGTAGACTTGACTAATTCATACACAATCTGTATTCAGGGAAATAGCATGTAATTTTGGGAGAGGAAAGATAGGCTATTGGAGAAATATTTATGGGGTAGAGATGAAAAATTTAAACCCAAGAAGCTGGAAGATTGTTTTCAACAGGATTCTTTCATATCAGGAAGATAATTTTTTTCTTCCTGCATAAACTTTTTGTTAAAACTATAACATACTATACACTGTAAGATAATAAATTTGTATTTGAATCTTTTTTTTCAAATTATACTCTACTGTAGGAAAACTGTTTATTCCAATCTAAAGTGATTTTCTAGTTAGAAAAAACATACAACTGTATTAAGATTCTAAATCCTTATTTTCCATATTAGTAAAACAGAATGTTTATTCCTTATTTTCCAGTCAACTAACCTCTCTGAATATTCTGACTGGTTCTCTGCGAAAAAGTTCAGGTAAATTTTCCTCGACAACCCAAAATTCTGTTATTGCAAATATTACTTATAAAGAGGCTCTCAGGTAGGAATATTTACCTGAGCCTTAAAGTCTTTAAGAAAAAACGAGAGACGTAATTTTTCTGGCTATTTTCTCCACAATCTATCTGGCGCTTAATTTAGGCTAAATCAATTCCATACGCTTTGAGGGCGTTAATTATGGAAAATAGTTTAACGTCAAACCTGAAAATTGGACGTTTCCCTTAAACTTATGTCTAAATCCTTAAATTAACCATTAAATCTTAAATTTCATAGATTAAGCCTCAGAATTATTTTTTAAGTCTGAACATTTTTATCACGCTATGTTCCGAGTTTTATGATGTCAGGAAAAGGTTATGAATGAAACATCGCGGACAAATCTTATTTTAAGGGGGTTATTCTGATTATTAATTTATGGCGATAATATTTCCTAGCCCCGACCGAAATATTTACATACACTCGGTTCCTGAATTCTGTCTCCGTTAAAGAGAATTTCTTTCATATGATGTTTTCTAAGGGCTTCGCGTAAGCTAACTCATTTATTTCAATTCATTCTGGTTTGTGCAAAACAAATATCGGAATTTTATAGGTTGAAGATTGACGAAATTTGGTCCAACGTTTGAAAATTTCAAATTATTTTTATTTCTACAAAAAATTATGACTTTGTTACATTTACATTTATATCTATGCATAAATTTAAATCTAAATGCCAATAGGTTCAACTCATTTTAACTATTTTAAGATTAAAATTGTATTCGATACCTACGCCTGAATTTTCAAACGAACGTCTTTTTTGAATATTTCATCAAATAGGCACGTTGTAAATTTGCTAATGCATGCCTTGACCTAGGCAAACCTCAAACAAACAAAAACCCTATCCAATTTTGTGGAATTAGACCCATTCTATCTTTTGTTTTACCCCGAATATATTCATCACTTTTCCTTGCAGAATCGTAAGCACATGTTCTGATCTCATCTAGCGTATTTCGCAGATATCTCTTGGGCTTTAAATTTATTTAGCTTAATTCTTTAAATAAATTTATTCCAATTTATATTCATTTTTATTTCGAATTAAATTTTAAAAATTTATTTTCAGAAAGCCTATGAAAAGCCCCAGTTGTGTGATACCCCTATTCATAGAGCCGACAGTGTGTGTAATAGGTAATAGTTTAACTTAAGCACTCATTTTAAATTAAATTTCCAGGAAGTATATTAAACCTAATATGTCTAATATCGTTTATTCAAAATCGTCGACACCCTTTAGTGCCCTCATTAATATCCTTGACTATATTCGATTTACTTCAACTAGTAAGTTGATTGTACAAGTATCTATTTAATTAGCCAATTAAGATCTTCGCTTTAATAGTGTTGTTTCCATTGGCTCTATTACGATGCACGAATTTCATTGCTATGATGGACCACGGGAGTGAGTTAATTCCCTAATTACCTGACTTAATTACATGAATTAAGTGGAGAGGGTATTATTTCTGAAGAATGAAGTCGGCCCAGTACTACTTGCAATGAATACCGCCTCCATCTGGGCTATATGCTATATTTCGTTTCAGCGACACAAGGTAATCAACTCCCCAATTACGTCAATTATCTCCTAGTTAGGCAATTATCTATCCTCTTCGTAACCTGAAAAGTCGAGCCCCGAGATACGTCCCGCTGTGCATGATTGCATTGGCGGCTCTCATTTTCAATTCATACAAGTAAGCGGTAGCCTGAATAAATTATGAGGGCTTGACATTAGATGAAAACTTGGGTATTTTTTTTTTCCGGAAAATCGATAAATAAAGGGAAAGTTTACATAATATTATATAAAAGTTATTAATAAATAAATTGAAAAGTTACACTTTCTGTTGGAAAGTCGATATTTAAAATCATAATAGTTGGAAAAATAATTGATAAATAAAATGGAATAACTACATTTATTCTCAGAAATAAAATATAAGAGTTTAATTTAGATGGTTCGTTAAAGTGCGCCTATGGTATAAAGTCTCAGCTGACGATCCGAATAACACTAGAAATGAGACCTATTATTTACTTTATCATATCACTCGACCTGGAGCTGAAGAATTTGAAGATGTTGTAAGTTTTAAACCTAAAAAATACTTTTTAATATTTAGATAAATAATTCATGGCATACTATTAAAAGATACCATTTAAAATAGTAAATTTAAGATGAACATCGCTTCTCATATTTGCGTATTTTTGCTTCCTCTAATATTATTAATCTTCCTAAATATTCGAATGCTCAGACAACTATATGCCGGTAGGATGGTTATTTCGAAAAGTGCCACGAAAAGGGTATGTTTGTTTTTAAAAATATTATTTAAATCAAAGCATCCAATTTAAGGATCGAAGAACGGCTATACTATTAATCGCTATAACAATATTGTTCTTCGTTTGCAATACAGGTATTCTAAATTATAAATTGAACGAATTTCAAAATCGCAATATTTTAATTTTAGCAGCTCCCCTAGTCGGTATCCTATTTTTCGGTCAAAACTGGCATAAACTAGATTCCACCTCTCAAATTCTCACTGAAATCACCAATGTGATTGTTCAATTGAAGTCGGCTACTAATCCATTGGTAAGAATTAAACAAGTGTTCAGATATATTTTAAATATTTATTAAATATCAGTATAATAAATATCTAAATTATTGAATTATATCTAAACTATTTAAGTTATACTTTTTCTTCACGAGTCAATTTCGGGATCTACGGGAATCGAAGAGAAAGAAATTAGACGCCACTCATAGTAATTCATTCGTCTAAATCTAAAGAATCAGCTATTTAACTTATAACTTGACCATTAATCATAGCCTATTAAAATACTTTTTGAATATCTGAAGACAAAATTTCTTTAACTTATGCATTAGCACTTTTATTAATGGGCAAACTTAACTTAAATTTACGGGTTTATGCTTTGATTTTTGGTTTAATATACCGGTAATAAATTTGTTTTCTGAAACTTGGTGATCTTTAAAGTTTTCTGGGCGTGGTTAGGTTTGACAATGATTCGCACACACATAAGTTATAAATTAGGTAATAGTAATCAAAATTCCTTCGAGTCTTTGTCAAACGCATCAATTTCAAAAACACGCATGTATGGCCATAAATTACATCGCGTTACCGATTTGACATCACGAAAATTGACCAAACAGTCAACATTTCACTCTGTATCTCTAACCACCTACATATTTTAACATACCTTTTAAATATTGTTCAAATGGTGCCCCATAGTGTGGTCATCATCTAGAACAACTACCTGAAGATATAACAGCGAAGAGGAATGAACATCATTTTCTCTGTACTCTATTGAATTTTGCTATTTTATTGTCTTTAAATGGTCATAACTTTTTTAGAATTACTCTTATTATGTGGTACGTGTATGGTGAAAATTGATCGTTTTCTCTACACTGTTGTCATTTTCTGGAAATATATTGCTTTAGAATGGCAATAATTTCTATAGAATAACCCTTATTACGCGTCGATTTGAGCCGTTTCCTTCCAATTTGATCGAACGAACCTCCATACCTTATATTTCATATCGCGAACATGATATCAATCAATTCGCCTAACCGCGAGAAAACTCGCGCCTCAAAGTCTCACCGTGTCCAAGGAATGTGCGTTCCAGCGTTATCTTCCATCTTTGCATCGTAAAACCGCGTATTTTAAAAATACTGCGTACTTTTAAGAGGTTTTAAAGAAATGCGCACAAGGTTATTAAGTTTGATGAATTGGATCTCCTTCATTTCCGTTCACCCTTCAATTTGTCATCTTTATTAATTAGCCTTTCCTGCAAACCTTGATTTTTCTGTCAACATACTTTCTTCTCCATTTGTGCGCGTTCTTTGAGTAAATTACGTTGTTTGCAAATCTGCCATAACAATTGCTCAATTATTATGACTCTAGAGGTAAAAGCTTAACCGGAAACGGATTGAGAATAGCACGGGGTTTTTAGAGATTTGAGAAATGGCGTATAGGGGGAATGGCCAGGGTGGTTTATATTTTTGCGCAGGCGTTTTTTGCCGGTTGCGAATTTCAGGTGAACTTCAATTTTCCCGGGCATTTTTCAAGTTTTGCGAGGTTTTCACCTAGGGCCTTTTGCGTACCGGAAACACTCCCCCGTCGAGCGAACCCAGAGAACTCGGGAATTTGTGTAATTTTGCGGAAAATGCGCTATCTTGACTACACTTTATATAGGCGTATATTTGGGCTCTTTAGAGAATGTTTATCGGCAAGTATCATATTTTTAAATTTAGAAATCTTATATTTTAAAGTATACCTAAAATTATTCTCACATTTTATATTCAAAGTGGTATCATTTAATTTCGGAGAAGTCTTATACTTTGGAAATTGCATCATCGCTTACATGGCATTTTAGCCCGATCTGACCTGATTATGGGAGGAAGCGAGATAGTTTTTAATTTTAAGAGGCAGAAAAGAAAGACATTAAGGTGAGAGAGTACTTAAATCTAAGATATTAATAGGTGGAAGGTCTCGAATGTGAAAAAGAACGATCCGATCGAAAAACGCTGTTCGTTCGATATTTAAAACTCGATTCCGCCCACAACATTGAATTTAAGCTGAATGGTTATTTCTTTGATATTTGAAATTACAATTCATTTGATATTTTGTACTTTTAAATTGAACATAATTGAATATTTTAGGACTTTTAACATAATTTAAACTAAGTTATCATGTTTAACAAGTAAAATTGTGCGTTGTTTCATAATATGCAGTTAAATTTCTTCAAAGTTATTCTCGTCTTTCTTTATAAATGGTTTGGTGAATTCTTCTCGAATATAATAGTGAAATCTAGACATTTTCGATAAGTTAAATGATGCGTTCATAATCAAATTTACCTGTGCCATTGAAACCGATACCTTTCATCACTTTAGAGTTCTTATGAATACTCTGCGTCTCTAGACCCTTCTCATGCATAAGAATAGCGACTCTGCCAGACAGTATCTCAGAATTTTCCCGAATTAATTTTTAATTGTGCCCGTTCGGCATTAGATGAACACCGCCTTCTAAATTGCCTTGAAATTTAAGAACTTACCTAAAATTTTTATCGTATTTTGAGGTTTGTGGCCACTTTTTCATTAAGCCATCATTCTTATTTTGGCTAAAAAACTCTCGTAGCATATTTAAATCTTGAATTTTCAGGTAGAAATGATAAAATCCTTTGTTAGACATTTTATGATACGGTAATATTATAAATTTTATTCCCAGATATTTCAATCTAACATTTTCTGATAAATGATAAAATTTCTTACTAGATACAACATATTTTCCTCTCTCTAAGATATTATTCTCAGTCTAAAAACCAAATTCGCCTTTATTTCATCAATACGCTTTTAAGATAATACCCGGATATTTAGAACTTTTCATGAATGGATAAGAGAAATGTCATGGATTTAAAGGCACTCAGAGAAAAATAACTTGAAGCGATAAGATAGTGAACGTAGTGCTCTTGAAAAGCACAATTTCATCATTATCTTTCTTTTTCACTCTCCTAAATTCGAACATATACAATTTCTTCTGTTTATATATCTTTTTCTATCTAAATTTTTGTACTATCTGTCATTTTTACGTTTTTCCTATCTTAAATCCAAATCCTGTTTCTTCACAATACATTTCGCTTTAGTGGAGGCGTAATCTAAGTTATGTCTGAATACAGAAGATTAGCTCAAAAATTTGATTCAGGAACAAAAATTCTTGACATTTCCAATTTCCCCCGATTCGTTTTAACTAGTGGGTTTTCTATGTACACTTCGCCTCATTTTTCATCAACTTATCGTTTTTACATGGTTTCCTCAAATATTCGTTCACTCCTGCACAAAATGTTTACTCAACAAAAGTTCTTCCGGTAAAATCGAACCGTTTTGAGACTAGCTTTGAAATTTTTAGAACAAATTTTAAAAATATATACTTTGTTTTTATATATTTGCAAAATAGTGTCAGCATATTAACGATGATTTTAAATATTTAGCTAAAATAAAAAATACTAAATCCAGTTTGAATCATTTTTAATGATTATATCATGCTTGTCTATTGTCTGATAAAAAATTTTGAAACTCATCAAATTCCCAATTCAAAATGAAAAAATCTCTTCTACATCGAATTTCATGAATCACATTCGAGTTGAAAATCTCGCTATTTTTTAAAATCAAACTATCGACTAGGTTAGGTTAACCACGGTCGGGTGGGTTTTATTTCATGAACCAAGAGATTTGAGATAGGAGGCAAAATTTTTCAATAGGAGCAACAAATTTGAGAGATTTAAAACCTTACCTCTTTTCATATTTTTAATATCAACTACTTTTAACCAAGGTCAGAAAATATAAGTTTTAAACTTTTCATTCTGTGCAACTTTGTTGAACTTCGTTCTTTAAAATTTTTCTATTTAAATCTTCAGAAATTTCTGACTCACCTTTTTATAGTAAAGATCAGAAAATCTTCAAAAACTACTTAACCCCTAATTTTCTATTTACCAAAATTTGTAATCTCAAATTTTACGGTAGAAAATACCTTGGTCTCTCCTTATATTTGCCTTAAATCATGGGTTTTTCGAGAAAATGTATTCGCATTTTGACGCTATTGTTAAGTTGTTAACGCATTCCTAGACACTCCCTTATTGTTAAATAATAAATAACAATAACCGTTTTGAACTTGCGCCTATAAGGTGAGCGTGGCCTGATAATTCTTTGCAAATACACCACATGTTTTCCAATGTGTTCATTCATGATATGATTCTGTTTATTTACTTTTTGCAAACCTTTCCGTACTTCCTTATATTTTTCTATAAATGGCCAATATTTCTTTTCTTCATAGCTATTTTCTTGGTCAGAAATGTGACCCTTTAAAACGACCCAAAACATTTGAACAAT
>LIAE01010173.1:11730-55608 GCA_002287525.1 Diploscapter pachys
CCCGCAACATATCAAAATATCATTACTTTTCTCGCCCCGATTTCCGAACTTGTTCCCTAAAAATTTGAAGGGAAAACAGGAATTTCTCAATCGTCATGAAAGATATTTGAAGAACCATGATACCTCTTATTTTCAACCTTTATACCTAATTTTTATCACATGATAATCAGTCTACCCGCCCTGAAAATATGAAATTTTCCTGTTTTCGATATTTTGATTATTAAATTTCAAGATATGAATCCGCAAAGTTTGTTTTCATCACCAAAAATCTACTCATTACTATTATGAGTGCGGAAGGTAGTGTCGAAGATGGGTCATAAGTAATTTTTTCTGTCGAGTTTCAAGAAAAGGTTAACCTTCACAAAAAAACTTTCTTGAAATTTCACTTTTTGCAAAAACTCGACTAAGAATACTTCCTCAGGCTTATTTCAAGCTGATTTGTTATCATTTCGAGCTATTTCGAGAATTTCTCCAGACAGAAATATTCCTTGAGGCTAGAAGAACCGGTAGTTAGGTCGAAAAACCAACAAATTTAGGGAGTATGAGTGATTGTTTTTCATCTATTTGCACAAAATGTCACATACTTTCGAGGGCGGACAGAGGGTATAAAAATAGGGGGAAAACGATGAGCTTTTTGGTTTTAAGCCCAGAAATTCTCTAATTTACCTGCATAGGTTTTTGAAATTGCTGCCATCTTTGGTCGTTAACTTACCTGTTTTCAGAAATTTAGCACATTTTCTACTTCATAAAATCCTTAGAAGATCATGTAATCAGCAAAACTCTTTATTTTATCATATTCATTTTAGCGTAAACTTTCTAAAACTTGAAATTTGCAGATTCATAAACTTTCATCGATTATATCATGCTCCGTTGAAACTATTACGCGTAAATCGTGCTCCATTTATATTTTCCGTAAAACCTGCTCCAATAATACAGCCATTTCAGCCCTATGGCCATGGTGCGAATTGGTGAAGAGTCGCCGCCCCGCAGAGGATCTCCTTCAGGTACTAGACTCGTTAACAATTTAACGATATGGTTAAATTTAATGCACTGTTAAAAACTACTAACATCGCGCTTAGAGCAGTAACCTATTTAAAATTGCAGAAGTGTTCAGCCGAGACATCAACCACCTGCATCAGACCAAGAAGGAGAAGAGAGACGGAACGTAAGTTAAATCTTACGCCAATAAAATCTGGTCTTCATCATTTAGACTTATTAGAATATTAAATTTTATCTTTTAAAAAGAAATAGTTCAATATTATCGAGAAAAGGCTGATCTTCATCGTGTAGATTCGAAAAGAACTCGATTTGTATCCCTAAAATATAGATAGTTTGGAAAAACGTCTTAATTTTTAATAGATAGACTCTGATTTGTTTGTCCATTGCGCGTATAAGCATGTGTCAATATGGCCTTGAAAAAGGAAGCGAAGCTTGAGGTCAGGCAAAGCTAGATCGGCTTTCGGATATCCCCGGCCATTTCCGATTTTCGCTGAAAACCGATTTTTTCGTCCTACCCCCCAATTTTCACTCTTAGTCCGAAAATTCCACTTATGGATGGTGTCTATTTTGATAAGTCCTGATGAAAAGCCACTTTTCTATATTCCAAGATATCGATATTCCTTATTGACTCGCCTATTCTTTCAGTTTCAAACGAAAAGGTATTTTTAAATCTTGATCCTTTTCAGATTTACGTCAAAATTCATCATAAATGTCATTTCGCCTACTCTCTAATTCAAAAATCCCCACTTTATCTTGTCAAATCCTCTTTCTCTAGCCTAATGCTATGGATGGGTATTGAAAACAGTCTGGGGTACTTTTGCAAAAAATAATTTCTCTCGATAAAAGAGTTCACTTTTCATTCGAGCGCCCAGAGCTATTACCGGTTACTCGTTCGTGATTTTATTTTATTGTTGCCTATTTGACTTTGGAATTTTATTTTACTCCGAAAACTCTAAAAATCCATGGGTCAACAAAATAAAAAGGCGTAATGATTCTTTTATTTATTTTTTTTCTAATTTTGCCATTAAGACCAAAATTGAGATGGCACTACTTATTCTAAATCATTTTTAGGGCTGCAATAATTTGAACACATATCATATAAATCAACGTTAATATAAGTTAAATTAAAATTAAATCACATCTTAATATTTTAAAAATTTATACAAACTCTAATAAAATAGTGACTTAATTCAGATGCGCCCGAACTTTAGCTATCGTATTCGGTATTTTGACTGCGATCTTCCTTTTGGCCACAATTGCTTTGGCTATAGTCGTTGGCATCAAATATAGCCAGGTAGAATATTTAAAATAATTATTTTATATTATGGTCAGATTAATTACTATGAATATGATTATAGGACAACAACGATAACAATGACGTTACGGAGAGGATTCCTAATGTTATCGCTCCTACAAGACAGCAGGTATGATTTGAACCTAAAAGCTGATCTTCATTACTTATTTTATTAGTTTTCATATTTTATATGTTTTAGATTACCCTTTGAAAAATAGATGTTGAATATGAATACTGTACTTTGCACTTGCATATTTTCTATGAAATCCAAAAATTCACCACATTTTGAAATTTAAAAGTTGCTCTCTATAGTTTATTGCCCATACGTTATTGTTCGTGATATACGGAATCCGGACCTCGCTCTCGGAGCTCGAAAACTAGTTATGTCACATCTGAACATTGACAAAGATGAATGATTCGCATTTGACGCGTCAATTATGGGCTATCTCTGTTCGAAGAAATGTACACTTAAAATTCTTGCATCATCAAAATGTATCATTCCACCAATTATATTTGGATTTTTTTCACCAGATTTGACTCATTTTACACGCAATTTTTAATACGTTAGCAAAAAAACTAAATAATCAAACATCAAATAGAGATAAATATATATAAATTTTAGGACAGCTCAAATCGACCCCAATTCCAATGGCCTTTACCGTCTGGATCCTTATACGCTCATTACAAGAAGGCCGCGGTGGCTTCAGATCACGGTCTTTGCTCTGAAATCGGACGGTTAGTCTATATTATCAACTATATGAGGAAAGTCGGACATACAGAGGAGAAAATATTGACTCTTGAAAAAATATGTATGAATACAAGGGCATTATTGAATTGTTGCAATAAAAAATTCGAGCTCTCACCTAAAATCTTCCAGAGACATAATGATCCAAGGCGGGAACGCTATCGACTCGGTCATCGCGACGCTGCTCTGCGTGGGAGTGGTAAATCCCCAGTCGAGCGGCATCGGCGGCGGTTTTCTGATGACGCTTTACAATAAGTCTGTCTCAATCCTTTATTAGAGGGTACTTTTTTTTGCAAAAATTCGATATTCAGAACCACTGGACTATGCCATGCGATCAATGCTAGGGAAACAGCTCCTGCAGCAGCGAATGAGACTATGTTCGTCAAGAATAAGAATGATAGTTCAGTAGGTAGGGAGTTGAACTTAATTAATCAAAATTCATTTTTCAACATTAATATAATCCTAAATCATATATAGCAAATATTAAGATTTTGTATCTAAGATTAATTCAAACTGGATCATAAATGTTGATATGACGTTCAATTCATGCAAATTTTTACTCAAATCAAGCTAAATTGGATATTTTAATACACTTTAAAATTTAGGCTATAAATCCATCGCCGTTCCTTCGGAAATCAACGGTTACTGGACGATCTACCGTCGATTCGGCTCTGGTAAAGTCCCTTGGTCGAAACTATTCGAGGCGTCGATTCGACTTTGCAACGAGGGGTTCCCCGTCTCCTCGAATTTGGCCACGGTTCTGGCCGACAAGGAGAAAGATATTCAGGCTGAGCCTACGATGAAGTAAATTTATTCAATTGGGAATTAAAAATATCATTTAGGAGTTTTCATTTGAAGATTACTTATAATTCAGTTCTAAATAATATACTTTTGGCGGAGATCGACTTTAAATCAGTCCAAAATCATGACATCCTTTGAAAAATTGAATTTCCCTCTTAAAAATATTGCAATTTCGTGAAGATCAACCTCTTCCAAGCTGATCTTCATAGTCAATTTTAAAAATAATAACCTTTGTTAATTTTCAGAGACATATTCGTGAACCCCGCCACTAACCGAGTTTACGAAGAGGGCGACATCATGAAGCGCACCACTTTGGGCACGACTTATCAGCTCCTCGCTAATGCCACCGATCCGATTGAGCTGTTCTACAAGGGCGGAATGGCTCAGTCAATAGCGGGCGAGATTTCGGACAACGGTATTCTAGCGAAGTTTCAATTCTCCTACTTTCTAGATTTTTGCTAAATATTTTTTCTTCAGAAAAAAAACTAGAAAACAACAATAGTAAAAGATCCGATCTCTAGGTGGAATCATAACCGAGAAGGACCTGGCCGATTATGAAACGGTTGTTGACGATGCACCGCTCATATCCACTCTGCTACCGGGCGATTTAGAAATGTGCGGACCGCCACCTCCCTCGTCATTCGTCGTCACGCAAAGCTTGATCGTTACTATGGGAGGTAATTCGAATTTTCTCTTCAGAATTATCCAAGTCTCTATAATTTTATCGTAAACGCCCAAATATTCATGCTATAGGAAAATTGTAAAATTTAGCATTGCTGTATCTTTTAAAATTTAGCTGAATTCAGAGCTCTACAAGTCGGGTAATGTCGACTTCCAAAACCCCAAACTCTACCACGATTTGATTGAAATGCAAAAATTCGCCTACGCTCAAAGGACCAAACTCGGAGATCTGAAATTCGTCGAATCGGCCAGAGCTTTGGTGGCTCAGATGCTAACGAAGTACATTCTAATTATAACTAAATATTACTTTTTAAGTTTTCATGATCTTCTAATGTTAACGATGTTATTTGAGATGAAATGTCCAATAGTATCACGGACTTTTCAAATAACTACCGAAGAATACCTAAAAATATTTAAACACAATTTTCAGAGAATACACCCAAAATATTACTAAACTTCTGAAAGATACGGCTCAGAAATTAGAATATTATGGTGGAGATATGAAGGCAAATGTAAGTCCCTCTAAAAACTTATTTGAAACAAATTTTCCCTATCCATTATTCTATCATTAAGTTTCGGAGATTTTATTTTATTTCAATCTGAATTTAACAGAAGGAGGATACGTTTTCCCTATCGGTAAATGCCTTTACTATCTTCGATGTCGTGATTTTAGTTTCATATTTTCATCACCTTTGTGTTAGAAATCTGTTGTAAACACTGCCATGATAAAAATATCATGATGCGAAAACTATGCTGTGAATGACCACTTGAGTATCCTTATGTTGGTATGAAGACCTAGAAAAGAGATCAATCCTTTCAAAACGAGATTGAAATTGTTTAGCCCCCTGACCACGGCACATCTCACGTCTCTATAATCGATGCTGAAGGCAATGCAGTTTCCGTAACCTCGACCATCAACCAATTGCTCGGATCGATGCGTGCTTCACCCACCTTGGGAATCGTCTGGAATGACGAAATGGTACAGTGGCTAGCGAACTTTCTCCGAGTTTTTGCAAAAATCAATTTCCAGGACGATTTTTCGACCCCTGGCCAGAGTAACGGATTCGGTTTCGCTCCTTCTGAAACCAACTTCATCGTACCTGGTATGTTTTTTTCGGAAACATTGGAGGGCGATTTTGAGAAATTATAGGAAAAAGACCAATGTCATCCATGAGCCCGCTGGTGGTCTACAATAAAAACGAAAATAAGGTGAGAAACATAGAAAAAATCGAACTTTAGGCCCAAAAATCAAGTGTAGGCCAGAAATGGAAGATTTTAGGCCGAGATGGTGGTTGGCGCCTCTGGCGGTTCTTTCATCATTTCAGCGATCGCTCAAACCGTCATCCGAACGCTGTTTTTCAATCAGACTGTTAAGGTAAGTCTGTCTTTTTAAAGAAAACGAGGAGTCAGAAAACAAAAACAACACTTTAGGAGGCAATTGATGCCCCTCGATTCCACAATCAGTATTTGCCTGAAGAAACGACGGTAGAAGAGGCTGTGCCTTCGGTATGTAAAAATTGATATACAACCCGGTCTTATACTCCAAAAGTGACTATTCTTCAGCATATACTCTAAATTTTAGAATCTTCGTGACATTCTCGTGTCTGAATTCAAGCAGAAGATCAATGTTACGGAATATATCAAATCGGTCGTGCAAGCTTTACGTGTACTTCCTGATGGTAAATTCATGAAACAAAAACAATTATTTTCCTAACCCTTCTCCATTTTCTTCATTAAATTTTAACGAAATTATGCATAATGTAAGCTGTTTTATCTAAAATTTCTATAGAAATTATTTCCAAGTCTAAAAAATGTCAAAAATTCCATTATTTTTCAAATTTTAGGCCTTATCCACTGTAACTCCGACTTCCGACGAAAAACTGCGACCTACCCTGCCGGATTCTAAGAATTTGGACCAAAAATAATTTCAGCCGACGGATTTCCGCACGACTTTACAGATTCATAGATAAACGCTCTTCTTCGTACTTATTCCTAGTATTTAGGGAAACTTAATTAAAATGCGATTTTTGAAAAATGTACTTAAGTCTCCCGAAATTCTCTCCGGTTCCAATACTTCCTATCGGGTTCTTAGAGCTATTACTCATCATTTATATACTGATTCAAAGGCACTTTTGAACGGATATTTTCTATAGCTATCCAATTTCGTTAAGCATAATATATTGAATTGTTTTGGAGTTTTAGCATTTTCCTATTATATTATTTTTGTCCTATCGGGTACGCAACTTGATGAATATGATAGTTTTACATTTCTTTTAAACTTAAATCTAAACGTATGTTTAAGATTTAATATCTTTTTCAGATATTGAAAACTTACTTAGACTAGTCCTGAAAACTTGTATCTTCCATAGAAGAACATTTCATAAAAATTCATTTGAAATGCATGATGAAAAATAAATAAATGTTTTAAATAAAAACGAAATTGATTTATTTTTTCACCCCTTCATAAAATCCTCCCATTAGCTAATTATTATCCTGCCCTGTCCCTATAATTTCGATTCGGTTTTCTGTTTTCTTTCTTCTTTTGTTTTTTTCTCTCTCTCTCCCAAATCTAGATCTATCAAATCCATAAGATTAACACAATTTATTTTTTTTCGTTTCCAAGTAAACAAGGAAAAAGCAGAAAACAATATATGATTGGATTTTTGAAGATCTTTGTTTTTTTCTGATTTCTGATTTTGCGTTCTTTTATCTTCGATTTCCATCTTCGAAGAACACTCCTCCATCGATTGCACAGTATTTCGGGCAAATTCCCTAAAAATTGAAAAATCCGAAAGTCAGATTTTTATTCTTTGAAAAACAGAAAATCGAATATCTGATTTCTATAAGGAATATGAAGCTTGTAAATTTATTTTCTGGCTTTCAACTTAAAACCAGATGTACGTTCTCGAAACTAAAGTCTGCTTTCTTACTTTTTCTCCACCTGCTCCGCTAGGTCCTGGCTAAAATCGTAAAAATTAGATAAATTCGAAAATTCAGATCCAAAGAATTATTTTACCTGTCCAGGGGGGCCTCTGAAATTAAAAAAAAAAAAATTCACTTTAATTTGCATTTAAAGCTTACGGATTGCCGTCCGTTCCTGAATTCGGTCCGGTAAAACTTTAAATCTCGAGAAAATAGAAAATGTCCATTTTTTCGAGATTTAGAGTTTCAAATTCTTCTTCTTCTTTTACCTGGAAGTCCATCCTAAAATGAATAAATTTTAAAATAAATCGAAAGGTAAAAGATTTCGAAATCAACGTACAGGTCCGGGAGGCTGAAAAGTGAATATAATTAAAATTTTCGAATGCAAAATCTTAAAAGATACGTACTCCCTTGGGGCCGGGTGCTGAACATATTCAATTATTTAAATTTCAGAGATTTAAAATTTTAATTCATACCTCCTGGCGATCCATCTCTACCGGGAATACCCTAAAAGTTCCATTTTGTTTAACTTCCGAATAATTAAACTCAGAAAAATATTACAGGTGGTCCGGGTGGCTGAAAATTGAATATAATTAAAATTCTTAAATTTAACTCGAAGTTAATGTTCTTACTCCTTGAGGTCCGGACTCTGAAATATAACAATTCGTAATTTTAATGAAATAATTTAATTAGTCGAATCAAAACAAAGCTGATATTCACTCTCAAAATAACAAAATATGAATGTCTACTAATATATATTCTGACGAAGATCAGCCTCTATTTGAGTCTAACAATAAATCGCGCAATTTTTAATTAAGTTTACCTCCGGGTTCTCCAGGCTCCTAGAATTTAATTCATTAATTAAATTTTAAATTTCGAAAAACATACTCCAGGTTGAAGTGGCTCAGAAACGGCAGGCTGACCGGGCTCGCCTTTAAGAGTATTACTTTAGTTTCCATTTTATTTTAAAATTGACTAGTAATTTGTTTCAAATTAAAGTCAAAATTTGGTTGTAGTCGAAATACCCAAGTATTTTAAACGTAAATATCCATTTTAATAGGTTTAAATTTTACCAGGTTGTCCCTAAATTAAATCATTTTAATTTGTCTAAATCTAAAATATCTTACAGGAATTCCGGGATTTCCAGCGGGTCCACTAAAATGCAATTTTAATCCAAAATATCCGTATTTTAAAGCTAATGATTCAACTTACGGGGGTCCTTTGGGCCTTAAAACATAGTTATTAAATTTAAATTTACGCCTAAAATAAAAAATATGGAGTAAAACTTATCAGGTTCTCCGGGATTACCTAAAATATCTTTGCTATTCGTTTTAATTCTATTTTAACAATATTTACCGATGTTTACCGATATTTTCCAATTTATCGGTCATAGTCGGTAAATATCGGTCCGATAAACTCAAAAATTTACCGTCTTGTCCATTCTGGCCTGGAATTCCTTGTTCGCCTTGGTCGCCCTGTTCACCAGCTGTAAAAATAGCGCACCAATTAAAAACTTATATTTTTATATGCTCATCAGAACTTACGTGGACCGGGTGGGCCCTAAAATATATTATAAAATATTGAATTTTAGCTGAATCATGTTATTCTGTTTTTATTACTTAAACTGACTCATGATGTTTTATGCGTTGTTCTGTGGTTTATGCTAATTCACTTACTGGAGGTCCTTGTGGACAGGGTTTACCTGAAGAAATGTCATTATTAGGTTCAAGATTAAATTTTAAGGCGCACTCTAGCTAATGCAATTTCGCTAATAACTGTTACTTGAAACTCAAAGAAGTATGATTTGGCGAGTTTAAAGAAATCATTCTAGCTTAGGATTTAATATTTAAGTTCTTACAGGGTGGTGGCGTCATCAGGCTGTCGCATGGCAGTTGGGGCGGTTTTCCTTTAATTTCGATGCAATTACATAGGAATTTTGGAGGTATAGACGCTTAAATATATATACCTGGGTTGCCCTAAAATATATTTCTTAAAACTTGAACTAAATAATTTTATTACCGGCAGGCCTGGCGCCCCATTCTTCCCGGGCTTTCCTGGCTTTCCGGGGACTCTTAAAACGAATGAATAATTTATTCTAGTTTAATGTAATCTTATTTAAGAGATTAGAAACTGCCAATTTCAAAGAGAAAATTCCATTTATAAGCTTGTTAAAAACTTATCTGGAGGTCCAGGGGGTCTGAAATTTAAATCTTTAGACCACAAATTTGTTTAAATTCAAATACCCAGGTTGACAACACCCCTGACACATAGATGCACTCGTACTTGTGGCTGGGGCGGGTCGGCTGGGGGGCTCCCCATAGCTATTACTCGTCTCGCCGTAACCGGACTAAATTATTGTACTATTTATATTTNGCGGCTGGGGGTCTCCCCATAGCTATTACTCGTCTCGCCGTAACCGGACTAAATTATTGTACTATTTATATTTCTTATTAAGTTAAATCTATTGTCATTTAGGTTATGTTAATTTAAAGTCTTTTTTTATCCTTTTTCCTTTCGAATAATTTAAATCAAATTACCTGTCTAATAGTCCTGTTCTGGGTGGCTGTGGGCATGTCTTTTAAATGTGAAACTTCAGACCAGATATCTTTTGCGGAGTCCTAAAATTCGCTACTAAATATTTAGGTAAATTGTAATTTAGAGATCTATCAGTTTTTTTCGCTAATCATTCGAATTTATGTTTCAATATCGTTTTAGATCTTGTTTCTTTCCTAATTTAAATACATATTTGTTATTACCTTGCAGAAATGAATCTCCGTATTGAGTGACGATTTGACATGTTTAACATAACTATAGACCATTGGCAAAGTGATGCAAACTGAAAGGACGGCAACCACGGAAAACGTGACTGCTGCATAGGCCACGAAACGGTAGGCCTTAAAATTGAAATATTAGAATTTTTATATACCATAATTTTAATTTAAATATTGTGTTTCGTGATATTGTTGACTATCAATAAGTTTAATAATGAAGATCAACTTACTTTACTTAAGTTATGATAAACTGCAACTTTAAGCAAATTAAAATATATTTAATTACCTTAATCCGGCCTTTAAGATCCATCATTACTCCTATATAATTGATTTAATTAGCCTAATTAAATCCTCCGACTTCGTGTGACGTATCCCAGCCGATTTTCCTAAAATGGGGGAAAACATTGGCATGCCTTATCCTTATAAGGGAACATAAGCTGAATCCGAACACGAAAAGAAAAGATGATGGTCAAGGGAAGGGGATATAAAAGGAGAGATAAGAGGGAGGAAGAAAGAAAGCGCAGAGAAAGAATAGAGAGTAGAAAATCAAGAGAGAAAAAGGAATGAAAAAGAGAGAAAGAATGGAATCCAGGGAGAAAAATCAAGATATGGTTGAAACAAAGCATCGGAAAAATTGTCTGCACGCCGCTCGCGTCTTTGGAATGACAAGCAAAAAAGCGCACCGGGATTGATAAAATCTCCCCAGGATTAGCTTTCCATTAGCTGGGGCAAAAATCTCCGCTTTTATAGGCAAAAATGAGGATATCATTGTCGAAAAAGGCGTTATTGTTTCAGAAAAGCGAGAAAAGTCGAGGATAAACATCAAAATTAGATTCTAGAAACTCCAAAATGGCAGAGATAAAAATGTAGCAGATTTTCTGGGATCCTTGTATTAATCGTAAAATCAAAAATAAAAGACCAATTTCAAAAATACAAAAATTTCGAATGTTTGAGGCCAAAGTTACGTGAGCTGGAAATCTTGTAAGAAGATAAACTTTTTCCATATGTGGGATGGGAATTCCTCGAAAGATACACATAATTTTACGCCAAAAATTGCAAACGTTCTCATTATATGGTTAAGCATAGGATAAAATACTGTACTTTATACGCCATAAAATATCTGAATTTCTCATAAACGTTTGCGCGCAAGATATTGTAATTTCCTTTGATAATAACAAAGTGTACTCTGCATGTCTGACTCTACCCATGTTTGAGAGTAGACAAACTCTGTCAAGTTCATAGGAAATTAAAGCGCGACTGAAAAAGGATCGTTTCCTGCAAAAATTTTTAGGCTACAAAATGTCGAAACCCCTTTGGATTTTCACATCTCGACTTAAGCTTAAAAGTTTTGTAGATATTTTTGTAGCTCAACATTCAAGTCTACTTTTTATTTGGGCTTAAAATAATCATAAATGTTGTATTTTTAAACTGTAGGCGGTTGGGTCTCATATATAAAGATCAAATGTATACTTTCTGAGAATATTATCCTATAATTTGTCTATCTTAAACAAGATGTCTCGCGTTTAAAAGTATCATATAAATATTTTAAATTATTTATCATCTAAATGAAATAACAAATTCAGGTAAAAATGGACGACCCCTCTGAAAATTCGACTGGTATTCCTTTTATTGAGTGCACTGCCAATGGTACAAATTTTGATAATTCGACTGAAAATTGTACTACCAAAGAGCCCATCCCAAACCCGTTTCCACAGTTTTCACCTCAATTATATTTTTGGGGCTCAGAATTATTGGTTGTATGCATCCTTTCTATATTGCTACATGGACTATTCATCATCGTAAGTCATTTTCATCTTAAATAAAGCTGATCTCCATCAAAACAAGATAAAATTTAACGGAAGTAGTAATTGATTCATATTAGTTTATTATAATAAACTATAATTTTTCAAAAATGAAGCTGATCTTCATAAACAAAATTAAATATTTGAATATTTTAGGCCAGCCGAAACTTGGCAAGATGTTCCGGGGCTAACGTTGCCTATTTAATTCTTCAGTTCATATCTATTTTGTCTATAGAATCTTTTATCTGTGAAATCATAGCGATACTATGTTATTTTGCTGGCCTGACTTTGGATGACAATTATTTACTCTATCAGGTAAAACAGAAAGACATTAGAATATTATGTTAAATTCACTGCTAATTTTAGATCCTGGGCGCGTTCGCGATATTTACCTACTTCTATTGCGTTATAGCTAGCATGACGTTAACGCTACATCGGGTGTTATTCACCGTTTTCCCTTCGAAAGCTAGTAAAATAGTGACGAAGAAATTTGTGAAGGCAATCTTTCTCCCAAGTTTTACATTTCATGCTAGTTTTCAGAGTTATTTGGCGGCGTTTATGACTTGCTACATATTGTCTTTAAGTTTGGCTCTATCACCACTTTTGGGCACTATATTTGTTCCACAATATTTAACTTGGGGATATGATACTGAAAAACCGTATTCATTAGACGTCGTATACATGTAAGCTCACGTTTAAATGATATTCTTAATGAGTTTTGAATAGAAAAAATATTCTGATGTAAATCTGATCTTTGTAACTTTGCGTAGTATTTTATCATTTTCATTGACGCAAATTTTACAGTACTTAAAAAATTTATCATCAATATTTTCAAAAAAATACCTCCGAAACATCTTCGAAAACGGAAATTAAGTCTCGGACTTTTTAACGGAAATCGAAGTCACGAATGCGCGAATCTTCTGTCTATTTTTATAGAATATTTTACAGAAGGTGTAAAAATAGTTTCGAGATCACTGTAATTTGAAAGTTTAGAATAAATTGAATGATTATAAAATTTTGATGCGAAATGTTGGGCATTCTAAATATATTTGATAAATTACGGTAATTTTAAAAGATTTAAGGATTAATACGATTTCAAATTACATCATCGGATATGTGAATTTGATCGTCTACACTTTGGTGATTGGGTATTTATTCTTCCAGAAAGTGATTTCATTCCAGAAGACTAACGAAATTCGAATGACGGTTCAGGTAGTTCGTTAAAAATTTGGAAATTTAGCCAGCCTATAATTTAAAATTTGAAAGTTCGAGTAAAATTCAAATAAATTTCTCAGAAATTCTACAACTTTGCGCATGCAAAACTCACGAGTTCCTGCTCGAATTTTCCCATGTAGAAAGTTCTAGTTCAAACATCAAAAGCCACTTACAATTTGCAGAAAGATTGTCAAAAAGCCGAGAATAATGTAAAATTTAAGGTGGCCCTAATGGTAGCATTCGAATTTTGCTTCTACCTATTCTGGGAGATTTTGGAACTGGATAGTTATTCAATTCGAGATCTAATGATATCTGAAAATTCCAATTTATTATTTTATGATGCCCTAATTTTACCGTATCTGCTAATTTGCAGGTAACAATAAATTGAGACTATTATTTAGTTTAAAAGTCGAATTTTAGGAGCCTCCATACCGAAATCGGAAAACTATTTAATTCTAAGGCTAGACAAGCTAAAGTTTCCGTCATTGAAGTTAAAGCCGGCTCTATGATAATTCCTGCCACAAGGACTAATTTTTATCATACTCCTTCTATAACATGAATATTTTAAAAATTAAATTTAAAATGTCACTTTTATCAGTTTACTTTTTCCACATATTTGTGCAAAACTTGATCTCAACTTAATAATTTCTAGTCTTTAAGAATTTACTTTATTTGGCATATAGTAAAATAAATTGGCTTATTGAATATACACGTTTCTCATCAGTACTATAAAGCTCAGTGGCAAGAATCATTGACATTAATTATGACGTTAAGTAAAATATCGTTAAGATTAACAATATATTAGAAATAACGTCATTTGCAGCAGTACGCAAAATATGGTCCTTGCTGGCATGTTGATTTTTCCGGGCAAAAATCAGCACTGCACTCTTTTCCGAGTAACGTCTCCTGAAAGACGCCATAGTTAAAAAGACGTCATATTAAAAACTCTTACATTCCACCCATTATTCGTTTCAATCTCCACGACTTTTTTACCCAGACCACAGTCCGGAGCGTAATTGGCGTTTACTTGATCTGCAAATTTGGATGTTTAGCTTCGACTACTTTTTAATAAAGTTAGAGTTGTTTCTACAATTTTTTTTCGAAAAGTCTTTAACTTTATTAATTTAAATAATCTAAGGAAAGAGTTTTTGGGAAAGAAATTAAAATGGTGAGGTCACGCAATTTATCACTAGACTGAAATGCTCCATACCTGAGATCGTTTTATTGCAGCATAAGCCGACGACGAATCCCATACTACAGTAGACATTTTCGCCTTCGCATTTTATAGTGTTGGTACAGTGATGAGTTCCGTCAGCTTTTTTAATTGGCTTAGAATTTGCCGGGCAGGTGTTGTAGTCCACTTAAATAATGATATTTTTAAGATTTTAGCTTTATATTTATTTCGATACCAAATTTATATTACTTCTAACAATAATTTATATGCTAAACAACAAAGATCGATCAACGATCAGAATATAGAATTAGTATTTTAACAAATCCTGAAACCTACTCGGTAAACATCTCACATGGCACTCAGAGGATGATTTAAAGTTATTCTCATTTCCACCGCAGCCAGTATATTTAAACGCCAAACAAGTCAACGTGACTGGGTCCATATGGTACTAAAATATCGGATGTTTAAAATGAAAACATCTAACTCAAACATTTTACCCTAATACTAGAAGTCGCATTATTGCACGGTTCGAAGCCTCTATGCACCGGTTTCCTACAGTTAGGTCTAAGGACGTTAAATTCCTCTGAAAATAGATATAATTTCAAATTTTTATTTATAAAATATATACCTGCGCAAAATACCACAAGAATTACGATTAGAAGAATAGAAAATTGGTAGATCATCTAAAAAAAATCAATAAAATAACGTAATTTCCGATAACTCTATTGATTATCAGATAGTTTATATCGTGAACTAAAAGGAAGTTCTTTCCGAAATACTCATATAAACAATGGGGAAATAGTATATAAAAATAAGGTAGAAAAGAAAAATAATTGAGAAATAGTACTAAAAAGTAAAAGAGGAAAAGAAGGAGAAGGGGGAAGTAGAATGGGAAATTTAAAGAAAAAGAAGAAGAAAATAGCCACCTCTTGACCCAAGACTGTCAATAATGTTAGGCGAAGGAAGAGAATGGTGGAGAAGAGTGACCGTTATGACGTCATCGATTATCAGTGATTCAGAAGAGAGAAATCCAAAGATGAAGAAAACGTGAATACTTGAAGCTAAGCTTTTAGCTTGGAATCTTGGAAATGCTAAAATACATAACATATAAATAAGACTATTGATTTGATAGGGATGAAAAACAAGACATGATCATCAATAAAATTCCAGTTTTATATTGTTTCAAAGAAGGCTACTAAAACGTCCGCGATAATAACAAAGAAAATCGATAAATCAAAAATAAAGGTGGATATTTCCTATCAAGCATTGATGTATTCTCTTTTATCACTATTTCCTAATCAACTACATCTTATATCATTCTCTTTATCATGTATCTTCCAAATATGCGCATTCTTTCTGGAATTTGACATGATTGATCAAAATATAATTTATTAATAGTCATTTTTTTAAATTCAGCCTCTTTGTCTTTTAAGAGTGAAAACACGATATTAATTTTTAAATTTTCTAGATTGTGTTGATATCTCTAATTAACTCACAAGATTATTCAGTTTACAATCTTTTTCCATTATAAACCTTTTCACTCTCTCATTTTTGCATAATCTTTCTCTATTTACATTTTGAATCTGCCATTCAGTTTCTCTGTGTTTGCAGACTTTTCTTGAAACACTTTTGCAGAGAAGATTGAGTCAGAAATAACAATGGTGATCGATTCAAAATTAGAGGCTTTCGTCATCTTAAATTTCAGGGTTTTTATTATTCCTTTATTTCTAAATATATTAATTGTTGTTTTAAATTATAAATTTTCAGAAATGTCCCACGAACTGCTTAAACTAGCAAATAAAATTGATACCTCAGTCCAATTAGACTATGCAAAATTGGGAAAAGTCGAAGAAAAATCGGAGAAGACTTGGAATGATTTGATTAAGGTTCGATTGTTTTATTTTTTGAAAACTAAAAATTTAGGGAGGACTAACCGCTGTAGAAAAGAAGCCTAAAGATATGAAATTAGAAGAGGCAATTATAAAATATGTCCAGGAAAATTTCATCAAAGGAGACCTACCTAAAGTGAGCTAATTCTACAAAAAACGTGCAAATTTTTGTTATCTTTCCAGAAAGTTCGAGTTAAAAGAGTCGTTAGAAAGCGGTTATCTGTTAGCACTGAAAGTGTGTGATTTCATTGAGAATAAACTTTATTACATTTTTCACCAATTTAAAAATTTTAAAGCTTGAAAAATCGAGATCATTTTTATCACAGAATCATGTATCATTGCACAATTTACAAAAAAAAATGAATTTTCTAAAAATATGCCTTTAACTCTAAAAATTCCATATGAATATCAGCTTTTTAGAAGTCATATTTCCAGAAACATAGAAGAAAATGAAACTAGTTTTCAAGAATATGATTTCAAATCTAGGAGTTTCATCATGAAGATCAATTTTGTGTCATATCTTCAAAAACATAGAAATAAAGTAGTTTATAACCGTAACCTTTGTCGAATTAACGTAGCGATTTTTTCATGGGCTTGCTTATTTGGATGCAAAGCTCCTAATGAATTGCCTTGTAGTCTAATAGATTCTTTTATGGTCCTAAAATTAGTTACATTAAAAATACTAAGAAAAACAAGAATTTTGAAAAATAGACATATTTACATAGAAAAGGTAAGATTTGATAGGAAAGTGTTCTTTTGCTATTATTTGGCGTGTAACGAAGTTAACCTCTTTTCTAGGTTCTTAAAAATATACAATTTAAAATAACTTGCCTAATATACGAATCATTACTACAAACTCCATGCGTTTCAAATAACTTCGGGACAGTTTCTATGATAGTCCATCCGAATTTATTCCCCTTCGAAATCAGTAGATTGTTCAATCGCTCATAGATATATTTCACCGCCATTGTTAGACTATTTGTAGTTATCTAAATACTTGAAATTATAGGAAAAAGTCAATTTCAGCTTACCGTTGGAAGTTTATTACAGCTAGCATCGATTTCTCCGGATTCATTTCTTGAGATATCATAATAAAGCGGTAACAGAACATTCCGGATTTTCAAGTCTTTAAATTTCTCTCCGATTTTATCTAATTCATGGGATGCGTAGAAAAATCTGAAATTTCCTAGCTAAATTATTTTTTCTCGATTTTTTTGGAACAAATGTCCCTTCCATAAGATTCTCGAATTTGATGTTTCCCGAATGAAAATCACTTCTTCAAAGAAGGTGGAAATTTTTTGAAAAAGCTTACCGCATATCAATATTCCCGAGATTTTTATCGATGAAATTCGGATTTTGCAGAATATCTGAGAATCCGATATCATTACCTCCTAAGGTCATTATGATTAAGTCTGGAGGGAAGCCCCTAAAATTTGAAATATCTTAGCCTCCTTAGAAAACGAAACGGTCCGACTGAATCATAAAATATTCAGTATCACTTGATAAACTTTAAAACTTATTCATAAAATTGTCCAAAGATAAAAAAAACCCCAATAAATAATGAAAAATCCTTTCAGAAATCTTTGAAACCTACCGAATTTTCGATATTTCCTCGATTCTTTGGACCTGACTGTCCGGACCATTCAAAATGCCCTTTTCGACAGAGGCTCCAGAGCAGGCCAAAAAGCTCAAAAACGACTCCGGGTATCGTTTATGAAAGCTACGAAATACAGAAACGGCGAATGAGTTTAAACTTCGTCGACAGGTTTCTGAACTCCGAACTTTTAATTTGTTTAGGTTCATTTTTGCCATGAAATATTCTATGATTTTTCGACATCATCGAAACCCAAAACTTCTCTACTATAACTTTTATTCTGATTGATATCCAAAATATTAGATCTTTAATAAATCTATGAAATTTCACTGCTATAATTCAAAAGCTACAGTAATCTATTTAATAAATTCTCACATTTAAAAATGTCGCCTTATATCTAAGTTTTATGATATCATATTTGGATTTATTTCGAAGTTGGCGCCAAACTTCCAACGGCGGTTAGATCAAAGACTTGGGAAATAGTGCTTGGTTTTGAGAGAGCGAAAAAGAAGCCAGACATATTATTTTGCTCCGACCCATCTTCACACGCTAATTACCATATAAGTCGAGCTTGAATTTCTTGGCGGCGAGATCAAAGGGAATAAAAATTTCCCTATGTCTCTCGATTTTTCGAACTCTCTAAGACAAAAAATAAACCTTTGGCGCCAAAATTATGACAATTTTTACCAAAAATTTAGATTAATTTTCTCAAATTTTTGAGATTGTTGCAAAAACTATAGTAAATCTAGTCAGAATTATGATATTTTCGCAAAATTTGAAAGTTTTCTCAAAAATCCAGTCGGAAATCGTACCATTTAGCCACCGAACGGGCTCCTCGTCTTGCGCTTTGAAGTCCGAAATGCGTCGTCTCGATTTCGAACCGTCAGGATATTTCCTCGAATACGGAACATCCGGGTTGCCTTCTCCAGAGGCAAAAGAGTCACCCAAAATCGCGACCCATTTTGACCTCCACTTTATTTCGGCTTTTCCAATGAATTTAGAATTTCGATAGTTTGAATTGATAGGAGTTGCGGTAATGTAAATTGTGTATGGTGTCTAAAAGAATAACTTTTAAGTTTTTCTTACTTTCAAATTTATATAAATTGACAATCGCTTCTTCCAAGATGTATACAGTATAATTTTAGAGAAAAATAACCTACATTATCCCTTAACCCAGTGAAAACTTCGCAATTCGTTGATACAATAGTTTTCTTCAAAATCTCAGCTTCAAAAATCTCCCAGTGAAAATGGAACATCGTCGAATTCAAATTGGAATTTTTGCACACAGATAACTTCGTAGAGGAATATAGTAAATCCAGGTTTGATAAGGTATTTACAATGGGCAAGGTATCTCGAAAATCTCTGGATACAGCAATATCAACGTTAGTTGATGAAGGGTTTAGCTGAATTTAGGAATGTCTGTATAAATTAGAATGTAACGTCACATGATGACATCAAATGTTAGACAACGTCAACTTTTGAATGACGTTAAATTTAAGATGGCGTCAAATTGTAGATGATGTCAAGTTAAACCTACCGTGGAATCCCAGAGATATAATAACGCCCTAGGCCAATTTGAAAGCAATTGTATAAAATAAAATATAGGCATGTTTTCTAATAGCATCAAACTTTAGCTTTGGAGCGCAAAATTATGATTAGAGCGTATTTTACATGAGGTGTGAATTTATCGCTCTCGTCAAAACGATGAAAATAACGCCATCGGGTACGTATGAAGTTAGAGGGAGCGGCAACTTGAAAGGAAAAACGATAGACAAGGGGAAACGAGAGAAATAAGAAGCAGAAGACTGAGATAGAGACAAATTAAGAGAGGTAAAGAAAACGAAATTACAAAGGCGGGATTTTTCAATTGTTGCATTGGAGAATAGGTCAATTAGCACACCTATTTGATATTTCCAGAGATATGCCAAGCGTTTTCGCAAAAAATGAGGGCCTATCTTATAACGACCTGCACTCTCTTTGAACATGGACCGACTTTATTTTGGACAGGCGGCCGAAATCTTTTATGTTTCACGGTGTGTCTTGATGATGTTATTTTTCTTTTTTTAAATGGTTCTTTCTTAAGATTGTTGTTCGTATTTATTTTGTGTATAATTCGGACGACATAATGACCTAACAATCCTATAGTTGAAGTATTAGACCCTGAATTTTTCCTGAAGCCTATCTAGTTTTAGATTTTATGAAATCCTCAAATTTCAAAGAATTGATTACTTTAAAAGTGTACTGTTAGATCTTGAATCTTCTTGAAACCTATATTTTGTCCTTCATTTTTGAAGTTCAATGCAAAATACGAGTCTTTCTTTTGATCTTTCCGACACACGTGGTTAATGTCTCTATTGATAAAAGCATCACATCATATCAAATATCAAACAAACGATTTATCTTCACTCATACACTATATCTAAGCTTCTATCTAAATTGCACAAAAGGGAGCGGGGTCTAAGGTTTTCTGCTAAAATTAACCCGGCCCACTTTTCATCACAAACTCCGAAAACAAACAACTTCAAGGTAGAGAACAATGGTAAAAGGCAGCTATAAGTCGATACTTTCAAAGGCAAATTTAAACCCGTTTTTAAATAATTTCAGAAGATTGAAATTTCAAGGAAAATCGAAAATTCAACAAACATGTTAACAAAGTCCTGGGAAATTTTGGATCTGAGATAGAAAATGTCAAGATTAAATTGGAAAACAACTATACGGTGAAATTTTTTGAGGTTCCAAATAAAGCACTCCTAAGTAACGAAAAAGAGATCAGAATATGCAGACAAAAGTCGAAATTCAGGGAAATGTTTGAAACATAATTTGAATTTTTTACTTTCGGTCCAAAAATAGAGTCTCGGTTTTAGCACGGTAATATTCAGTGATGGCTTGGTCCTGAAAATGTATTTAAAATTATTCTTACTCGAGAATCTGCTGAACGTAAAATTATTTTCTATGAAAGAGTCTAGATATTTCGAGACATACATCATTTTTTAAAGAAAAGAAAGTTCAAATTATTGTAAAGGCTAAAAACGAATTTCATGAGCGAAACATTGTGCAATCTTCCATCTAATAGTTTTAAACATTTTGAAACGTCGAAAATTTAATGAAAGTTTACAAATTTAAGTTATTTTGAATATTTTAAGACTCTCATCTCTATGCTTACCATACCATAATTTCCTACTAAATTTTCCAAGTATTTTAAAACTTATACTAAAATGAAACGATACCCTTTCAATCTGAGCTTGCAGAGCCTTCTTCTTCAAAGCGATGATTTCTTTCGTATCTCCCTCTTCAGATGATAAATGCATCGTCGGAAAATTCGGGATATTTGAACCTAAATGTATTTTGTTTCATATAAATATTATGTTTGTTTTGAAACGCTCGCGAAAGGGGTGTGTCAGCGAGAGTAGTTCTAGCTCTGAGAGGAGAAACAGCATTGAACGAGAAGAGGGACGAGACAAAATTAGAAGAATTAGAGACGCACAGACAGGAGCGGAGGCTTCAAGTCGATAGTCGATGGATAGTTGAATTGAGGAAGAGAAGGAAATGGAGAGAAAAAAGGAATGCCAAAGTCCCGCGCGCTTATTCTCGACCCCACTTCCTCCACGAGCGTTTCACTCGGAAAACTTTGTATGTTAATTTTCAATTTCGCTGAATATGAAACAACCCCAGTGGCATTAGAAAATCTCATTTTATTCAAAGGTTTTCTTGAAACTTGTATAATTTAAATAGTTAAATGTATACCTCCCATATTAGGCTGGGTCGAAATTCTCCTTTTCTTCATCGGATTTCCATTAGCTGAAGGAGAGTTGCAAATTGAAGTAGGTCTTTCAATACCATGACCATTTAGGGCCTGAATATTTTCATTAAATTTCCGAAACCCTCAACTCTTTGAGAATTTCTATAACTCGTTTCTTTCTCCGATACTACTAGAATGCATCAATCAAACAAGTTTCAAAATTTACCAAATTAATGCAGCTTTAAAATATGTGATTCATCATCGACTTTGGTAGTAATATATGATAGACCAAGAATGAATTAAAATACCTCTTCCAGAGTTTTCGGCATTCTTTCGACTGGAGATTCAGATTCTCTAGACGTGGTGGCAGAATCAGAATTCTGACCGTTCGACGGGCATTGTTTGGGAGGTCTTAGACCCAAAATCTTAAATACGAAACGTACAAATTAAATATTGGATTTAACTATACCTGCATAAGCCCATAATCAATTCCTTCATCAGGATCTTGGTCTTGTTTTCTTGCGATCGGCGTAGTTTCAGAATAACTCTTTACACTCGACGACTTTCTATTCGTATCACAAATAATCGCGAGCAGATTTAAATCCACATTTTCTAAAATACCAACTGAAAAATTAGATGATAGGGAAAAATTACCAGGCTGCATATCAGGTGAAATCTGTTCCAGTTTTAAAGGTTTGCCTTCCTTGATGCCGACTTCAACAGAGATTTCGGTCGAATTATTCTGATTTCCGTTATAATAGTCTGAAATCTAAGATTTAGTAAATTACTATGATCAATTTAAAGAGGATATTAACTAATTAAAATAACGATAAGGTTTAAATAATTTAATAAAAGGATAATGAACCTCTATTCTGATGGTATGACCCCGAAGCCGATTCAGTGGAATTCGAATTTCCTGCTGAAACGCGACGCATTGGTTGAGTATTTTCACAAATTAGAATATCGACTTCCTGATTCGAAGGGCTTTAGAAGATATCTGCCATCAAACTGAAAGTATTATTATCTAGAGTTAAATGCGAAGATAATCTAATTTAAAAGCGACTAAAGGAAATGCATTATTATAAAGGGAAATTAATTCTTGTTTAACAACAATTTTGAAACTTATATGAATTTAAATGTTTAGATTGTTCATAATTATATAAAGCGATTCAATGAAAAAGGTATCATGAGAAACTCGAATTATTCAAATCAAACTCTGAAGCATATTTTAAATATGGATTTCATATATCCGATCATTATAAAGCCATAAATAAGTCGACTCTAATTTACGAATGAAGATCGATAAAATTGATCGATATCTATATTCACGCTGGAATAGTGTGATAACTTGGCCCAAGTGTGCCGAGTCTCGTTCTTCAAGACAGAGCTGAAATTCTTTGGAGAGAAAGAGCGAAATAGCATGGGAAAATAGGTGAGAGTAAAGAAGCGAGAAAGGAAAGAGAGAGAAAAAAAGGGGAGAAAGAAAAAGCGAGGAAGAGTAGAGAGAGAAAGAAAGACCCTCTCTCTTTTCAAATCGATTGACGAAATGTGAAGACTGACAAGCGAAAAATCGATCGATAACTTGAGGCCTCAAGGACGACGAGAGAGCACTGAATTTGGAGAGAGAGAGAAAGAACGAGGAAAAAAGAGTTAAGATAATGAAGTTCGGAAAAAATATATAGATTATTGAGAAATATAAATCTCAGACTGTTGTTCTAGCAAATAGACCATGAAAAAAGAATTGGACATTGCTGTTTCAGGAAAATGTTCAAATTTTCTGAAACATCGCAAAAATTTTCTTGAATTCGATTTTCTCCATGCCTTTCCTTTCAAATATACACTTGGTTTCTATAGCAACCTCACCCAATTTGCAAGCATACGTTTAAGCTATAACATTTTCCAAATTTTGATAAATTGTTTATTATTTTTTAATTTTGCGATATTAGATGCTCCGTAAGCCGGAAGACACCGCGTTATACGAATTAGACTCACGAATCTCCGCTATGGAACGTCGTTTGAAGAACGCAAAAACTGCAAGGGTCTGAAAATTTTCCATTAAAGGCCAACTTGCCTAAATTTTTCCAGGACTCTTACCTAACATTTCTAAAACAGAAATACCCAGCCTGGAAACCGACTTTCAGCGCTAACTACTCTATAGATCCGGTAATCAGACTAATTAAATTTATAATTACCCCAACTATCTTCAGGGCCGGAATATAGTTGGCGAACTGTCAACCTCAAATTACCATTGGGACGTCGGTATTGAGAAGCGACATAGGCCTAAATTTCAGGCTAATAAAATTCAAGAAAAGCTGTACAGTAAGATACCGCAGGGGTAAGTCATTTAAAAAAAAAATGAGGAAGAAAGATCAATTTTCAGAGGTCCTTACCTGGAATCTGATTTAAAGAGGGTTCGACAAAGATTGGAAGAAATTTCCCAGCAACTTAGACTGATCCGGGATACTCGACTTAACTTATCTACTGAAGATTATCTTAAATCTAGGCACTTGCTGGATGAAAGTAAGCCAAATACCGTAACCCCAAACATACTGTGCAGTATATAGTCCATTTTAATCCTATCCTCCGTCATACGACATGAGACTACAGTAATCTCCGATAGACTGTATCGTACAATCTTGATATTATTTCTATGCTTCATCATATGACCAAAATTTTAGATGCTGAGGAAAGTTTTGAATTGGAGACTTCGAACCTGGCTAACATTAGATTGCAACTTGAAAATGTAAGACGCTTTTACAAAATAAAAAATATACATCAACAAATTTAGTTAAATACCGATTCTTATTCGCCTATCGAGACTCCTACCAGGGATAAAATCGAAGATTTAAAGGCCGAAGAGTTTCATGAAACTTATATTGAAGGTATTTTTCTTTGGTTCTAAAGTTTATGAAGTTAAATTGAACTCAAATTTAAGTTAACTACAAGAAATTTTGCCTATCTAAATTTATGACTACAAGAATTTCAGACATAAAATCCGGCAAAGTCCAACCGTCCTATCTAATTTCATCGGAAGCTTCCGGAAACTTGAACCAATCTTCTGAAGCCAAAACTGAAACTTCAATAGAACCAAGACGAGTCATAAGTTTCGCAAGCCAAGTTCCAAAAGTCGAAGAAAAAATTGCGGAACCAGAAAGATCAAAAGTGGAAACTCCTAAAACTAAAGAGGGTAGGTTTCGAAAAATTCCAAATGAGCTTAGATATTTTTAAATTGATATGAACCATGTGTGTAAATATAGATATGTAACAGAAAAATCAGTCTAAACCGAATAATGGAAATTATAAAATTGAATTTTCCAGAAAAGAGCATGGAAATTTAGAGCCCCAAAAACCGACCTCAACCTACGCTCAATTGCTAGGACTCTTCGGAAAATCGCCCGATAAAAAATCTGACTCAGACTCCGATGATTTTGGCAAAACTACAGTTAACACGACGAAAATCGAGACTAGGTTCAGAACTTTCCAGAATTTTTGAAGAATCCTAATTCAGGAATTTAACCACTGCACCAAATGACGTTCTTTCGAAATATTTGTCTAGGGTTGATAGCTCGGATAGTGACGATGCGGCGTTGAATAAATCAACTTCGAATTTACCGGCGAAAAAAATCCCAAGTCAGCCGACCACGAGTCTTTCGAAAGTTATGGCGGATGCAGATTCGGATTCGGACTTTTTCGGATAATTTCTTGAAACATACGAATTTGAATAAAATAACTGCATGAAGATAACGAAATGTTGTGTCGAAATTCTTTGAAACATGATAAAGTATCCCAAGCCAAATAAATTAAGTGAAGATCAATCTTTTTCAACCAAGAAAACCCTGAAACATATCGAAAAACCACCGTATTCCGAAAAGAAAATAATATGTGCACCTGGAAAGATATTCATTGCTACGAACCAGGATAGCAGATATAGAGGAAAAGATAATATTTAAGCTACCGTAATCTATTTTCGAAATTATAAAAGATCAATAAAATCTCAAATATATATGAAATGATTTTCCTCATAAAGCTACAGTAGTCTAGATTTTAAGCCCTAAAATCTCATTTGATAGAGAATGGAATTGAGAAACCCTTCAGTTCCACTCTAGCTTCATTCATGGATAGACTTATTTCTGATTTTCCTGCTCTTAAAACTACCGTAATTCTAAAATTATCTATTAAATTTTCTATCGATCTTGCATGGATCAAAATTCTCTCAGAACTTGCAAATTCAGAAATTTTGTATCTTTCGCAAGATTGGTAGAATTTTAGAACATGTTTCAATTTTCCAGATAAAGAAAAAACTAAAATTTTAAAATCTAATGCATCGCGTCCCTCTTTATTAAAATTATCTAAATCTTCAAAAAATCGATTCTTTTTACTTGACGAGCGAGCATTTGCAAGTTTATTTCCTATTGCAACCTTTGATAAATTTCGAGAAAATCTAAATGAAAACCCATATATTCAACCTTCATGCCACGATATCTCGACCTGTTATTATAAAAAATATTTCAAGTTTCGAAAATTTCCCGAATAATCATGGTTTTCAAACCTACTTTTCACTAAAAAACTAATTTAGCTTCAGAAAATCGAAATAAAATCGGTAAATGTCTAAACATTATATATAACGGCAATAGATTTATGTTTAAAAATTCCCATTCGAAGAAAATCAAATCTAGCTCCGCCCACACTTTTCAGTATATTATTCTATTTTCTACAGTACACCTTAGGCATTTATTCTCAGGTAAGCGTTATTCTAATTATTCGCACTTTTTATTCGTCGAATTAAAAACTTATTTGAACTAGCCGCATTGTATAAGTGAAAAGAGAGATACGTTAACCATACAAAATTGAAATTACCCATAAATTATATCGTTTTCCAAGCCTGTAAAAATGTGTGTTAAAGGATAGAATTTATTTTTTCTAAATCGGCTCGCATATTTTTACAGGTTCTCAGTTCCCGTTAAGTTAATCTACCGTAATTAAACAATTTTGAACTTATGAAAATTCTAATTATTTCTTTAGATCTTTATGGTCAGAACCAACTACTTCCGAGATATTACTGTAGCCGTCTTTTCTGATCAATTCGGCCAATTCTCGTTTCACCTGAATTTTTTAAACTATAATCACTTCGATTTCCTAGCTCGTAAAGTAACAAACTTTTTAAAAACGTCATTTTTATCTACGTTCCAGAATATCTAATATTTTAACTTTATTTATTTATTTTTTTTAATAAATTAATTCTGCTCAAATATGGGATTCCAAATAAAATTGAGAAAAATCTTTACCTTCCCAACCACTGGGAACCCATCATAGACCAGGGCGGTGTAGAGTTGGACTGCGGACGCACCAGCTCTGATCTTCGCGTAGGCGTCTTCCCCGTTAGCCACGCCCCCGCAACCGATTATTGGGACTTGGCCTTTCGTTAGCCTGGAAAATTTCTTCTTCATAGGATATTTAGAAAATTTCGGGGAAAAGGCATAAAACTCTACTGCAATTTGGAAGAAGCTGATAATTTTTGCGTTTAATTTTAAAAATTAAGGCATATTGAAAAAAGTAAAGGGGAAAATATCATGAAATTTGTTCAATATTATTCAATTAGTCTAAAAACCGATTCTTCATAAGACGGAAGAAAGGATTACGGTAGCTCTTAATTCCATCTATCTCATATTCCATTGGGTAAAAGATCCCGCCTTCTTTATTACAATAAATATTTTTCGAAAAGGAAACTTACCTATACATTCTCCTGATGCATTCCGTGCTCAGATCCTTTAGGGGTTGCCCGCTTAGACCTCCGACTTCATTTTTCAGGTCGCTCTTCAAACTTTCAGGTCGAGAAATCGTCGTGTTTGAAATGATCAAAGCATCGATACCGTACTTCTTATCCAGGGCCACCTAAAAACCAAAGAGATACGATTTTAGGTAAGTTGAAAAATTAAAAATATATAATTTTTAGAATTAAAAAATACGAACCTGAGCAATGTCGCTAATTTCGGAATCGATCAAATCCGGCGCGATTTTCAGGACCAATTTTGGCGAAGGCGAAAGACCGTGTCTGTCCACGTCGTGTTTGATGTATTGCATTAGCTGAAAATGAAAACGAATAAAAATTTTAAAAATAAAATAAAATTAAAAAAAATTAAAAACTTGCAAATTCTCACGTTTTGCAGCTCCTTTTTGCTCTGCAATGACCGTAACCCAGGGGTGTTCGGCGAAGAAATATTGACGACCAAATAATCGCAGTACTTGGCGAAATAATTCACACCGATTTCGTAGTCCAGTCTGAAAAATAAATGTTTCGAAATTTTGGAATACCAGAAACTGTATCATAAAAATTGATTTCGGATAGAGATGAGGAAAATTATTCTAAAATATCTTAAAATAAAGATGAACATTAAAACACCCACTTAGCATCCTCGGCCAGTTTATTTTTGCCCAGATTGACGCCGAAAATGGCCATATTTCTTCGATTCGAATTTTCCGCTTCTTTTCGTTTTTCCACCAATTTCTCCCAGGCTTCTTTGACTCGTTGTTGGACTTTTCCAACGCCGTCACTGTTGAATCCGTACCGATTTACCACGCCCTGAAAATTACTATAAATATTTTTGTGAAGAAAAAAGAATAGTATAAAAATACAGTTTGATCACTTTCCGATAGTATCAAAAGTTGCAATAGACTTTTTAAAAATAGATTTAAAACTAGAGAAATTTATCTTGTTTAAAAGCGATACATTAAATTTCGTAGTCAGGAAAGACGACAATCTTTCTTTCTTAAAACATAGAAAATAAAAATATCACCTCGTCTTCTAGCAGTCTGAAAACTCTCGGTCGCTGATTACCAGGCTGGGGCAGCGGAGTGACGGAACCGATTTCGACCATTCCAAATCCAGAACTCGTGGCCAATTGGTAAATCGCCTGGATTAAGATTTTTGCAAAATCTCAAATTTACTTCTTAAAATTAGTTCATTTTTCTCAATCAATCAACTTTTTAAAACTGCTAGGTTAGTAAATTTTGAGAAAAGTACAATTAAAGAAAACTGAACCTCTCCATTTTTGTCGAACCCGGCCGCAAGTCCAATGGGATTTTCGACGGTTCTGCCCAGAACCTGAAATTAAAATTTGTTTGTTTTTTTTTTTGTTAATTTTGGCAAGAGTCCGATCTCACCTCCGTTTTCAATTCGGGATATTCCTTGAGGTTGTACCCGAATTTCGGCATCAGACCCCACTTGGCCATTTTGACGGCGATTTTGTGCGATTGTTCTGGCTCGACGAATCGGTGTACAGCTGGCATTAGCTGAATAATTAGAGTAATTAAATACTTCATTGAGATAATTAAAAAGTTAATTACTCCTTTCCTGTAGAAGGTCTCGGACCCGGAAAAGTATTCGATGCCGGTATATGCCACTAGACCGCCACCAATACAGACTATGGAGGACTTGGTGATATATCCGGGCGGCAATTTCGAGTACATTTTCTGAAAATTTAGAAAAAAAGATCGAAAAAAATAAAAATGAGCGAAAATAAATCAAACTCGCATTCATATGCAAGTGGGTTGGATTGGAGCGCGCTTGTCACTTTTCATTTCTTCTCCTCTATTTCCTTTCTCGTTTTCGCGTGATTTCACAATTTTCTCCCTTCAAAAACTTATTTCGTAATTAATTACTTAATTAGTTAGTGTAATTAACTGCTAATTACCTTAAAATATCATTCAGAAAACTGCGATTATCTCGAATTTTCCCTAATTTCCATGTGTTGAGTTTTATTGATTTCCTCGAGGCAGGATGCATTTTTAAGTTGATTACCCTAATTATCTTACTTAATTACCACAATTAAGGTAATTATCATGCTGCAATCGGGGAAGACGCGTATGTTGCGTCGGGAGGACGCGACCGCGCCAGCGCACTTCTTCACGATCTTCCACGAGAATTTCCGGCAGGGCTACGACTGCATCAAGAAGGCCGTCGACTTGGAGGAACAGTGCAAAAATGGTAAAATAATCTTTTTTTATTTTTAGTATTTCAAAAAAAATTCTTTTTATTCTATCTTTTTCAATTTAACTTTCTTTCAGGAATCCCGGGCGATAAAACCAAGCAGAAAGTGAGGGCCGCCGAGCTGTATAAAGAGGGTCGGGAGTATTTTAAGGAGGTAGAGAGGCTTTATAAAATGTTCCCAATCCCATTTTTCAGTGCTACCGCATCAACTATATGGACATACCGGACGAAAAGAAGAACGAGTTCAAGCAGATGAAGGACCGAATAAACAACTACGACGACAGCGCAAAGGAACGGATTATCGCTATTTGTAGGATTTTAAAATTTGATATTTTTCTTTTTTAAAACTTTTGATTAGAAAAATTAGAAGTTTGCAAGAAAAACTTGTTTTTGAAAAATTTACCAGACTTTAAGATGAAATAATACTAATAAAAAGTTGAATTCTCTAAGAGATCGTGTTTTATCCTCGGAAACCACCAATTTTGAGAATAAAATACGTTTTTGTAGAAAAGCTATTTAAAAAATTTCAAGTGTGATCATTTTTCAATTTTTAGGCGATGAGCTCTCTCCAGATCGTCCCAAACCCCTGTACTCAGAGCCGGCCTCTTCAAAATACCTCCCTTCAGCCAGAACTTCGGCCAGAGCTAGCAGTAGCAATGGGTCGATTCCGGTACATTTTTTTTATTTTTAAGATAATTTGAAAATCTTGAAATATCTAAATTGAAAAAAAACGATAAACTATTTCCAGTCTTCAAGTTATTGCTGAATTTTTAAAATTTATGATATTTCAGAATTTTCAAGGAAAATGCTTTATTTTCGATTTTTGTAGTGCTTTGCTTTTCCCTTTAGTTCTAGTACTATTTTCTCTAGTTTTAACCGGGTGGTGTATTGTACTTTTCCTTCTCTCTCAGAAATCCCCTGCCTGCGGACGCGATCATTCCCGCACTCAGACGTCCACTTCAGCCACCTCGACGTCATTCGAAAGGAAGCGCAAACCTCTGGAGGACTCACAAAAACCCTCAAATCGACTCGACGGCTATATTGAATCTAAACACCGTTCCATTTCAGAATATTCCACTTCAAAACCAAAATCTGAGGTTAAATTTTGACATCATATTAGATTACTGTAGAAAGACATGAAAAATTCATATTTAAGAAAATTGCAAAGAAGACAATCTCCCAACTTCCTAGACTTTTACTCTTGGGTTTACAGTAATTCTAATTCTGTGTGTATGCACGCTTTTATCTCGTTAAAAATTTGCATGAATATTTGTTTAAATAAAAATAAAAAACAACCAACAAAATTCCAGGCATCCCGAGGAGTGAATCGGAAGGATCTGCTGAGGGGCGTGGATTCGAAATTCGGGGAGCGGCTGTTGGACGAGATTCTCGACAACACGGGCGTCAGACTGGTCGACGTGAGCGGCTGCGACACCGCCAAGAGGGCGCTCGAAGAGGTGGCAATTTGAACATTTTAAAAATTAACAAGATAATAACATTTGGAAAAATATTGAAAGTTAGGATATTCTAAATTTGTCAAAAGCTAAAAAATTATTTGGTTTTATTTTTAAAGATATAAAGATGAGTGAATATTTAAAAGATCACAAAAATTCTAATTATACTAATTAATTTTCAGGCCGTTATTCTACCCGCACTAAACCCTTCTCTATTCCAAGGACTGCGTCAGCCTGTCAAGGGAATTTTGCTCTTCGGACCGCCAGGGAACGGAAAGACGATGCTGGTAAAAATAAACATTTTCTTCTGAAGATATTCTATTTAAAAAAAAGTAATTTTCAGGCAAAAGCCGTCGCCCACGAGTCCGAACAAGTGTTCCTGAACATTTCGGCCTCAAGTCTCACCTCGAAATGGGTCGGCGAGTCTGAAAAGACCATCAGGTGAAATTTTAAGTTTCTATTTTTACCTCAAAAACTTTATTATGGTATTATTTTTATAGCTGGAAGCTTGGAAGTTGAATTTGAAATTAGATTTTAAGTTTGAGGCTAAATTTATTTTATTTCAATCCTAATTCCGAATTTCAGGGCCCTGTTCCAGGTCGCGAAGAACGCACAGCCCTCGATCATTTTCATCGACGAAATCGATTCATTACTGACTGCGAGAAAGGACAACGAGACTGAGGTGAAAAAGCTGAAACTTGAAAAGAGATATTAAAAATTTCTTGAAGAGATAAATATTCTCTGAAAAGTAATCGAGAAAGTTAAGTAAACGATCAAAAATTAAAGAAAACATCGAAAAGCTTGGAAAGGGATCAGTCACCTGAAGAAACGATTTTCTAAAAAATAGATCAAATTTGCAGGTGTCGCGCCGAATGAAGACGGAGTTCATGGTGCAACTGGACGGGGCGTCGTCTTCGACCGAGGACAGGATTCTCATCATCGGCGCCACAAACCGACCCTACGAATTAGACGATGCCATTCTCAGGTTCAGTCCTTGATTGGGGCACAATTTTTTGCTAAAAACCGAAACTTTTGAAACATTACAGAATTTTCCTTAACAAAAAAGTTAAAAATGAATTTTTTTATAGAAAATTTTGTTTAAGAAATTATTTTTGAAATAAACATTTTCCAGACGCTTCCCAAAGAGGATCCTGATCGATCTGCCGGACGAGCGGGCGCGTGCAGAGTTGCTGCACAAGACGCTCGCCAAACACAAAATGCTCGACGGGCTCACCGATTATGATATTCGGTCAGTTTTTTTCTTTAACTTTTGGATTTTATTAGAATTTTTCATAGGTCACCTCTGTAAAATTCCTAAAATGAATTGAAATTTTCACTACTATTGTCATTTTTATCGACTTCTCATAACTCAAAGCCTTGCCTTTTTTACATTTACAAAATACTTTCTTCTATTTGAAATTAGAAGCTATTTTTTAATTACCTTTTAAATTTATTGCTAGTTTTTTTCTTTTTCATTTGTAAAATTTCAGCTGGATCGCGCGCAGTACGGACTTCTATTCGAATGCGGATCTGGTCGCGTTGTGCAAGGAGGCCGCGATGGTGCCGATTCGAGACATGGACCGAAACAAGATCGCCAAGACCGATGGACGGAAGATTCGCAATCTCAGGGTGAGGGATTCAAAATTATATGGGGATTTCATATATCCATTTATTTCTTTCAATTTTAAGGTATCCGATTTCAAAGAGGCACTCAGTTCGGTGAAACCCAGCTGCAATCCCAAGTTGATGGAGGAGTTGATCAGTTTTGCCGATCGGGCCGGCCAGAAATAGTCGCGGGAGAAATCGAAGGTAAAACAGGCGAAGTTAGAATATTCATTTTGAAGCGGCATTGCCATATACTAATTTCATTCACCATGATGATTACATTAGACCATCAGAGTACTTTCCTCCCAAAAATCCATTCTTTCTTTCTTACTTTTCTCGCTTTTTGTGAAATGTATTAGTTTTTGGGGAAAAGTGTTTGAAATTATTACTTTCAGAGAGCCCGAAATTATCATTTTGTACAGACCTAGGGAGGACTTGAGTTAGAACTTTTCTTTATCCTAATTTCTGAATTTTTAAGTCGGACCCAATTTCTTCCTAGGTCTAATTTGGTAGTATCTGAATAGCCTAATTTATTATTTGATTATCTGTATCCACTTTTGAGCTCGTGAAAGTCGAAATTATGATAGGCTAAGGCCTATTTTTGATTCAACACAAACATTAACTTGGCGTTGTGTTTACGGGTGAGTTTTTGGCGTTATTTCATTTGATTCATTCGAGTTCCAGATTTCATTTCAATTCTTATAAAAATTTATCTTGACCTAAAATAGAAGCCCATGGTCTTATATTTTTAATACGAGCTTCTATTTTATGGCTCCTAGAAAAAGACACCGGGACACCAGGACACCAGTTAGAAAAAGAAAGACACCACTTTTTCTAAGAAATAGTATGAGGGAAAAAAAAGATAGGCAGAAGTGATGTCTTTTTCTAACTGGTGTCCCGGTGTCTTTTTCTATTAGCCTATTTTATTGGCTTCTATTTTGTATTACAATATCTTTCTTTAATTTCTTCTGCAATGAGAGGTCACTATCATGATTTAATTGTTAAATATACAAAGCCTTTTTCCTAGAATAAATGTTTCTGAAAAATGTATACTTCAAGACTCCCCAAACCTAATTTACATTTAGAATATTATGAATGGTCAAGCGCTAGAAATGGCTTCTATTGTATATTCCAGGCGGTTTCCTCTTCCCATGTTAAGCATGGGATGAGGTGTATTGTATGTTTTCTCTAATTCGAAATTTCCCAGGGTACGTCTCCATAGTAACCCGACTGGGGGGCTTCTCAAACCACTTTACATGGCTAAATATGGAACAGGCGAAGGAGAAATTAACGCCGTCGAAGAAACATACTAATCCCTTTCGCCTTTATATTTTTATGATCGTATAGTGCAGTGATATCGATTCCGAGTTTTAATTTCTGCGCGAAAAAAGTTGGTCCTCATCACGTTAAAAATATCGAATTTTTCATGGAAAATTAAATATTTATATATAAAAAAGATCCCACTCTCTTCCATATAAAAGCTGATCTTCATGGAACTTCTATTATCTTCTTCATTTTTAATATTTTGTTTCGTGGTGTATTGGCGGAATCCTTGATCTTCGAATTCTTGCAAAAATTCAGGCGCATGGTATTGCGGAAGTCCAACTCGCAATGGAGCGTTTCACCAGAGACCATCATGTCGCATCACTACAAATTGACCAAGGGCATGAGGTCGCGGATAGACATGGGACCGCCGTTCTCTATGTACAACAGTCCAAAGAGTGAGTATGGTCGAATAATCCAATGGCATAGCTTCTGGATTAATAACTTTGGCGAAAATTCTCATTAATATTTTAAAACGAATGTTTTTCGTAAAAAAATGTATAAATTTAAACTTGGATTGATTCTATTAGTGTAGAAATAAAGATTTAGCATAAGGTTATCTCTTTAGAAATCTAACACTTTAGGCATTCACTACATTCCAAGACGGGTAGCTTCAGCGGACGCTGCTAGAAGAGTAAATTAAAAATGATCGTTTTTTTTTCAAATATTACAAGTTTCAGCCCTTATCTCGGCCCCACAGAGAGTTAGCCGATTTTATCGAAAGGACTAACCCCGTTGATCTAAAACTTCCTTTGAGTTTTAGGAATAGTTTGGTAAGTTGTAAAATTTGACTTAAACCAATAAATAGTTTCAGTACGATTTCGTCAAGCCTAAGCTATTGAACGATCGGAATTATCAACCCCCGGTGCATAGAAAGGTCGGAATTTTTAAGAGATCAACAAATTCTGAAAAGATCGAATCTAGACTCAGAAGCCTCCCTTACCCCCTGGGACAAATCAAAGCCTACCTAAGAAGAAGCCTTCTGTGCCAAGACGAAAGACTAACGAAGAAATTCTTTTCAAAGACGCTGTTTATACGAATTTGATTGAACGAGGAGTTTATTCTGACAAGTGAGATTAAAAAGAAATCAAAAATCTAAGTGGGGAGATCAAACATTCTCAGATTCATCATCGAAATCACACAGATCGAAATGGAAAATTGGATTGGAAGGCTGCCTTGGGTAAGCATTTTCACAAATATCTCATTTCACCCCTGCTTTACTAAATTTTTAGGTTAATCTTGAAAAATTAGCTGATGAGATTTATAACGAATTGGGGGTTGCAATGGAAAGTCAGAATAAGCGGTAGGTTTAATGTTCAAAAACTTCGAAAGATAAATCAAAATCTATCCTTCCTGAAATATAAAATTTATAGATCTGGTTTATTTGAATATCTAAAAAAAATGGAATATTCGGAAATCTCGCAACTTTACAAAGTAGTCTATAGGGATAGGGAAATATAGGAGAAAGGCTCTCTCACTTTTGCATACTATTTCAAAAGTGGGGAGGTTGCGAGATTTCCGAGTTACCGAAAAATGCCCATCAAACAATTCTTTAGGTCCGACCTGTCTACTTACCTAAAAACTTCCCTTACCTTGGATAAAGAAGATCTCGAAGAAACCCAGAAAGACAGGAGATCTTCACTCCAAGAAAAACGCTCCTCAGGTCAAAGCTCAGTTCGATCTACCGGATCATCAACCCCGACGTCGTCGTCGTCGACTTCCGAATCCTCGACGACGACGTCAAGTTATAGTAAGAAAAGTAGTGATCTAAGTTCTTTGCAGTTCTAGATATCTCTAGGGTCATGGTAAGTCTTTCTAAGTTGTCTTTCAAAGTTAAGCATCATTTGAATTTGGTTAATATTAATATATCAAGCGATTCACTGTGATAATGTTACATATGAAATCTGCTTTATGTTTGAGAATAAATATTTTATTAGCATATTTTTGGGGTTTAGGTGCCATTTTGGTATTTAAATAAAGTACTTTGAACCATATACCTCGATCTAATATCTAAAGATCAACACGTCATAGGTCTTTAAAGATTGTGAGATAATGCAGAGAAAGTGAGAGTGTTCCCTTTTAAAGAGGGAAAAAGAAAGATAGAAATCAATCTTATCACCTCTTCTATATTTGGTATCATAAACAATTCGCTTAATGTCTGATTTATCAGAGATCAGGTTTTTACATTGTACATAAAGAGAGAAAAAGAAAGTGACGTTTCAGTAAACAACCCCTGAAACGTGCTTCAGAAGAAGGTACAAAGTACGCTACTCGAAGAAATAGTATGAAGACCTAGGATACAGAGAAGAAGAAAAATAAACTATAAAAGGGCTCGAAGTTTGTCGTGTTGTCTGGATTTTAAATTTCACTAATTCTATTAAAGTACAAAATGACTACAACGTATTGTTACCCCTCTTGCTAAAATCGTTCTTTTTACCACTCCAAAGAACCATCAAATGTTCCCCGTTTTCTGCAGAATCTGATAAAAATCTTGATCTGAGAATTCTGAAGTATGAATTGTGAAATGGTAAACTTCGGTTATTCTTTGGCAAATGTTGTCAAAATGGGTCTTTAAATGTTCTTCGGTGCCAGAATGTGGAACGTTATACCCACAAGGTTAGGCTCCGCCCACCCCACATTTTGTGCATCATTCTGATCCAATATTATTGGGCGTTCTCTAAATTTGGGAAACGCTAATTAGAGAATAATAAATACGAAATAGTATTTTGAATCTAAGAGAGTGAAAAGAGAACGAAGAAAAGATAAGAAAGATTGATTAGAGAAGCAAAGAAATTTCTACAGAGACGAAAAAATCGAGGCCGTATATAAGTAGCCGTGATCACATAGATACGGATCGGATCTATGATATTTAGATTTTTTTCCTTTATTCCATACTCAAAATTTTGAAATTCTATAGTTCATCCTTTAAAATTTGATGATTTCGACCGCCAATCCTTTAATTTGCAAAACCCTTACTTTTTAAAACTTTTGCAAAAATTCAGAATCAGCTTTCCTGTCCCTAGACTATTTGACTATGGCGCAGCACGCCGCGAAGAATTGGTATCAAGTCGTCAAAACCGCCCCCAAAGGAAGATTCAAAGGCATCAAAAGGGACTATGAGGTTGAAATTTTTAAAATTGAAACTTCGGATTTTTAATTAAAATTAAATTTTAGGTCGAAGACGTCTTGAAACTTCGTGGTTCCATTGATATCGAGTATACTCTGGCGATTAGGGGAGCTAACAAGGTTGGGTTATTTGAATTTTACAATCGAAAAATGAATTTTAATCAGGAACGATTTTTCCATCTTATCCAGAGGTATTTTGCAGCATAACTAGAACATTTTCGCGTATTGATAGATTTACGAAATTCAAATTGCAATTACCTACTCGAAATTCGGTTTTGATATTGAATATCTTGAAACCCAGATTAAAAATTTTGGAAATTGAAAAATGTGCGTTAAGTATTGACTGATTAATCTTGACATTAAGTATTTTGAAACATACTCAAAATTAAAATAAAGTTTTTAGCTCTGGCAACTGCTCCACACAGAGTCCTTCGTGCCGGCTCTGGGCGCTCAGACGGGAAACCAGGCGGTTCAGATGGTGCGAGCAGGGTTGAAAGCGATCTACCTGTCAGGTGCGAACTTTTATGGTCATTTATTTAGTTCTAATTTGAAATGGTTCCAAATGAATCTCTTTTTCATCCTTACAATGTTATATAACAGTTTCTTCATACGTACTCTGTAAATTTTGAAACATGTGATTTTTTCATCATCTTTTTGAATCTAAATAGAAAATTTGCTTTATTTTATATCATTATGAATGCTCATGCAATGTAACAGTATTTAATGATAATTTTCTGGTTCTTTAGTCTAACTCTTTTGAAACGTATGCATAATCTTGATTTAGGATTATTTCAAATATCCTAGGCTGGCAGGTGGCGGCCGACGCTAATACCGCATCCGATATGTACCCCGATCAATCGCTGTATCCGGCTAATTCCGGCCCGGAACTCTGCAGAAGGATCAACAAGTCCTTGAGAAGGGCGGATCAGGTAATTAAATATGTAGTTGCTCTAATTATCCTTATTAGATTGACGCTGTCGAAGCTGAAGACTATCAAGCACAACGCGATTGGTACGCCCCGATAGTAGCAGATGCAGAGGCAGGATTTGGCGGGGCCTTGAATTGTTTTGAGTTGATGAAGGTACTTCGTTCAAATGCATGAGCCTCAAAAGTTTCCATAGAAAAAATTACACAAATATTGTGATCAATAGGCGACTATTTCGATTGAAATTTCATAATAGATTACTATGCTTGAAAAAACTCGTTCAAAACTATATATTTTTTAAACTTTATTCATCAATCCGTTCCATGTGCGGTCCGAAATTATCTTTATTTTGATCGTTCTGCACTTTGTATTCGTATGATTGTTTACCCTTATCTTGCAGAACGGACTTTGTATGATAGGCCCGTTGTCTATTGCAGTGGGGGCGAATTGATAGCGAGAACTAGCCTCTTTCTTCTTGCTTCCTTTCCTTATTAGTAGTTTTGGAAGGCGATAAAATAAAAACAAGTCCTCCAATTCGAAAACAACCGAAACAATAATGACCTTGAAAACATGTCAAGATTTCGATGAAATCTATAAAAACAAAGAAAACCTATTTCAGGCCTACATCGAAGGCGGTGCGGCTGGCGTTCACTATGAGGATCAGCTTGGTTCGGAGAAGAAATGCGGCCATATGGGCGGAAAAGTTGGAAAACTTGAATTCCGCCGTAAAAAATGAATTTCCAGGTCCTGATCCCGACCGCTCAGCATATCCGTCATCTGAATGCGGTTAGATTAGCCGCGGACGTTTGTAATACGCCCACAATTATCGTTGCGAGAACTGACGCTGAATCTTCGAGACTTCTTACGAGGTAAAAAGCCACTCATGCTTCAGGCGTCGTGTCGCACTTACATAGCAATTGGGGAGTAATTCATGAGAACTTTTATAAATTTAAAATGAATGCATTAAATGCTTCTTTTATCTTTGAGAAAATCTAATTTAAAACAGTTACCTAAATTATAAGTCTATGAGTAATTTCAGCGATGTCGACGAGCGTGATCACCCCTTCATCGATAGGGCGGCTGGACGTACCATTGAAGGCTTCTACAGGTAAACTATTTCGTCGTTGCATCATCTTATTATAGTCGTATTGAAACAGTTAAAGTCATGATAGTTCAAGCCGTATTGCGAAACTTATCAATTTAGACTGAAAGAATCCATGGCCCTCCAGAACTGCGTCGCTCGCGCTATCGAATATGCTCCTTACTGTGATCTGATTTGGATGGAGACTTCGCACCCTACAATCTCTGACGCTAGGGAGTTTGCTGAAGGTGTTAGAAAAGTATTGCATATCCTTCAAAAACGACTCTATAAAAACGCCAATTTTAGGTCTATCCCGACAAGCTTTTCGCCTACAATTGTTCCCCGTCTTTCAACTGGAAGCAGCATCTTAGCCCCACTCAGATGGAGAAGTTCCAGAAGGTTCCAGAATTTTGTTTCCAAACTTTTCATCTCTAAACATTTGCTCTCAAATTTAATATCTAATTTTCAGGAGCTCGGTGCAATGGGCTTCAAGTACCAGTTCATCACTTTAGCAGGATTCCACGCCAACAGTTTCTCGATGTTCGACTTGGCGAGAAATTATAAACAAACTGGAATGCTCGCCTATTCCGAGCTACAGCAGAGGGAGTTTTCTTCAGAGAAGTACGATTAAATTTTTCATTATCTCAAAAATCTATGCAAAAATAATCTCAAGTTTCGATGTAAGACATGCACTTGCTAGACGCATAAAAGTCTGAAAGTTAACCCAAAATATGCAGTTTATTAAAAGAAAGCGAAGGAAACAATGTTATAACTTTTAGATCATCAATAAGAACTTCCTATAAATTGGAAAAAAATCACTAAATACCGATTTTTGAATTTTACAGGTATGGCTATTCCGCTGTGAAGCATCAGCGAGAGGTCGGGACGGGTTACTTTGACCACGTTTCGAATGCCATCACTGGTGGAAAGGGCAGTACGGCTGCTCTGACAGGCTCGACTGAAGAGGCACAATTCCAAACTGGAACCCTGACAGCTTCCAGCGAGGACGAGGAGATTGTTCAGGTAAAAATAGATAAACCAAGCTCAGTCCGCTTTTTGATAAAGTCCAAAAACGAATGACGATTACCATTACCTTATCCAAAACCAACTTCATCTCAACAAACCGTTTCCGCCTACGTTTCAAAAATATAGAAATCAGTGAAGATCAACTTATTTCTTGAAAAATATGATAAAAATGTTTCAATAAAAGATCTTTTATGACAAAAATTTCAGCTCACCGCCCCAACGCGATCCGGCGACGAGAAAATTCTCACGCCTGAAGCCCTTCGATTCATCAAGGAACTCAACTCGGAGTTCAACGGTCGCCGTCTGCAACTTCTGCAGAAGCGCAGACAAGTTCAATTAGGTAACTAACTTCATTCAATTACCCTCAATTAAAGACAATTACCCCAATTAAGACATCAACCAAGCGGCGTGGTTCCCGCAGTTCGACAAGAACACCGAAAATATACGATCTGACGAAGGTTGGAAGGGCGCCGAGATTCCCCATGATCTCCAGGTAATTAATTCGTCGATCTAGTTAAATTTAACTATGCTAGCTATCTTAATTACAGGACAGGAGAGTGGAAATCACTGGTCCTACCGACAGAAAGATGATAATTAACGCTTTGAATTCTGGCGCTAACGTCTTCATGGCAGATTTCGAGGATTCCAACTCGCCTACGTGGAGAAATCAACTTGAGGGGCAAATTAATCTCTACGATGCGGTACAATAAAAGAAATATATTTTTTAAAATATTTTAAAGATAGCTAAACTTAACTGAATTTCAAGGTAAATGGGAAAACTGTTAAATTTTAGGTCCGAGATAATATTAGCTACGTTCACCCAATCACGAAGAAGGAATACACCGTGAGCAAGGATCGAGCTGGTAAGGAAGACGTGAGCTTTTCTAGGAAAATGAGAAATTTTAGTTTTGAAAGTCCGACCCCGCGGCTGGCATCTGTCTGAGAAGCACGTTCTGGCTAACAACCAGCCGGTTTCCGGATCGCTCTTCGACTTTGGCATGTTCGCGTTCCATAATGCGAAGGTAAAAACTTGCACATTTAAAGTCGATTAAAATCTTATGAAGGCGACGATAACCGCTTTTAGTTTATAACTAGGTTAACAACTGTTGAGCAACTATCAAGTCTGATTAAATTAAGAAAATAAAAGTAAAATATTTTAGAAATTAGTCGAGAAAGGCTCTGGACCCTATTTCTACTTGCCGAAGCTCCAGTCGGCGGAAGAGGCCAAATTGTGGGCCGACGTTTTCGACTACACCGAGAAGAAACTCGAACTTCCCAAGGGAACCATCAAGTGCACCGTCCTGGTTGAGCATTTGCTCGCTACTTTCCAGGTAAGTTTTAGTTTTTAGAATCTCTTGTTCAATTTGCTACATTTAAGACGAATGAGATCATCTACGCTCTGAAGGACTACATCGTTGGATTGAATTGCGGACGATGGGACTATATTTTCTCCTACATCAAGGTCTTCCAGAACCACAGGAAGTTCATGCTCCCGGACCGGTTCCAAATCAGTAAATTTCAAATTTCGGACCTAAAAACCCTCCGAAATTTTTTAGACATGACCTCCTCATTCATGCGAGCCTACTCTCAGGAAGTCATCAAAACCTGCCACTTGCGTGGAATTCATGCTATGGGTGGAATGTCGGCCTATATCCCCGTTAAACATGACAATGTAAGAATCAAAATCTAACGCTTTTAGCTTCAACCACACCTAAAAATCTTAAAACTAAACAAACCGAAGTGATAGTGTGTGTATCAACACGATCTACAAAGAGTACATTTAGGTCGCGAACGAAAAGGCGTTCGCGCAGGTTCGTCAAGACAAGGAACGAGAGGCGGTTGATGGTAGGGCTATAAAAATGGAAACTTTGTTAAATAGCACCATTTTAGGTCACGATGGTACTTGGGTCGCGCATCCTGGGTTGGTGCCTATCGCTAAGCAGGTTTTCAACGAGTGCATGCCGAAACCGAATCAGATTGATAAGCAGGTATTTAAGGTTTTCTTGCAGCTTCCAGAAATTAAAATTCTAGCTAAACATCAACATCACTGACAAGGATCTGACCAGAGTTCCGGAGGGCACCAGGACTGAAGCTGGGTTCCGACACAATATCAACGTTGGACTGGGTTAGTTGAAAAAAAACCAGAGCAGCCTGAGTCTTTGACTTTTAGGCTACCTGGACAACTGGCTCAGAGGAGTTGGTTGCGTACCACTGTACAATCTGATGGAGGACGCGGCTACCGCCGAGATTTCGCGGGCTCAACTTTGGCAGTGGTTGAAGCATGAGGCTAAATTGGAAGGTAATTTTGAAAATTCTAAAGAGAAGATGTCTTTCATCGTTTTGCCCTTCATAATTTCTACTTGAGAAAGACGATCTTCAACTGAAATATCATGAGAAAGCTCTATATTGCCTAGTTATCTGAAAAAAACTTGGAGAACAAGACTGATCATCGTCTAAAATTCCATTAACATCAACTTATTTTAAAAGTGTATTTTCAAATTTCCAGACGGCCGCACGATCGACGCGAACATGGTGAAGGACACGATTGCTGCGGAGGCGGAGCGTCGTCTGATTCGAGCCGGTTCCGTAGTCAATCGTATCCCCGAGGCTGCGACGCTGCTCGAGAAATTCGCTACCGAAGACGAACTCAGCGACTTTCTCACACTGGATGCTTATGATAGACTCGTTTCGGAGGGACATTAATCCGAAACCTATTTTTTTTAATTCAATGGGATTGTTTTAATATAAATTTCAGGTTAAGATATAATAATTTTTCACTTTTTGTAATTATTTACGGGACTTTTGTTTATTTTTTTTGCAATATCTTGTATTCTTGTATGTACATAATATAAAATAAACTATCAAGAATATCTTTACTTTCCATAAAATAGAGCGACTAGATAATTTGTTGACTAGATAAATTAAAGTCATTTGTTCTGATTTAATACTTAGTGTAGGCAAGAATTAATCATAGAATTTGTCGAAACATATCATTAAAAATTTGTAGACAACCTAGAAAAGTAGTCGCATAATTACATCGCTGCATATGAAATAGTAAAGGAATAGTCTTTCCCCTAACATCCTCGACTATTTCGTGTACAACGATGCAACTACTTTTACGAATTGCCAAATCCATATTAAACCAGTAGAATCAAAAATTTTAGTTTTAAAAATTAATTTCACCACCCAACACCCCTCATTTGATTATAGTAAACATTCGTTGTAGTCTGAGGACCGAAGGGGAATGGGAACGATCCTGCTGAAGCATAGACTGACGAATTCATCTAAAATCTCTAAATAAACCAGAGTACATTCTTAGTTTACACACCGCTATCATGCCGGACTTAATTTCTGGTAGCGATTCGGCACTGCCTTGCTGATTCTCACAGATGAAATCTTTCGTCGAGTCAGGAGACTTGAGGCCTTCGCTAAATTTTTATCGATTATTTTTTGGATGTACGAAATCATTTCCTTAAGGAGAAGAATATGCGAATTAAGATATAAAAGTCCTTCATTTGGAAAAAAAATAATCTATATAAAATCTCATGTTTTAAAAAGGGATACATGTATGAAATCTCTTTAAAGATAAGGATATATGGAATCCCACCCATCAGAATGATCCGAAGAGTCTCTGCCGGACGACGTCATCGCTTTCTCCTTTTCCTGCCGCTTATGCTTGTAGCGATGGTTTTGATACCGAAAAACAAGATCTTCCTCTTTCAAAA